>VZRV01003419.1:111204-216782 GCA_013398115.1 Falcunculus frontatus
TTTTTTTTTTTTTTTATTTCTTTTTTTTAACAGCTCTTCTGGGTCCCCAGTTGATTTTCTTCGCAAGGTTAGTTGCTAATACATTCCTAGCACCCATGCATTATTAATGCTCACCGCTCTCCAAGGTGGCAGTGACAAATAGGGAGCAAAATTCACTGACTAGTGGGGAATGTACTTTTTAGTCATGCTTGAATTTTTCAATCCATTCTGCTTGTTGAGGATTTTTCAGTGGAGGTACTGTAGCAAAATATGATTTGGTTTTTTTTTTTTTTTTTCTTTCCTCAAACCTAAGAAGCACTCTAGTAACCAGTGGAAAGCTTATGAGTCAGGGCTTTTCCCAGGAGGTTTTGAGGGGGAGTAGTGCAAAAACTACCTTTGATGTTTGCAGTAGCATGGAAGTCATTGTTTTTCCTCCCATGTAGTAAGTGGCAGTTTTGACTGCAAATCGACTATGCATGCAGTCAAGTAAATTATAATATTTTAACTAGGCTGTGCATGCCAGCTGTAGCATTCCCAGAAATAATACCAAGTGTGTATCATGAGCAACATTGATTTTTAATGTGCAGATTTGTTTCTTCAGATATAAAACTCTATTAATTTTGCAATATAAAGAAGCAATCTGTGAAATACATTCTTAGACTGTTATTGGTTACTATAAATCCCACTAGTAGTACTAGCACACTTGTTTAATTCAGAATTACTTCATTTAAAGTATGATTTTGTGCATGTGGTGGAGGTGCTGGAGATTTGGCAAAGACCTCTTTAACATAACAAATAGCTGACAGTAAATATTAGGCTAATTCTTCCTAACGTTTAATAGAGGGATAACTCACTGGGCAGAATAATGAATTCCTTGCTAATGGCTGTACATAGGGGATTAACACCTTCGTGCAGCCATCCACAAATGCACTGAAAATATGAATGTATCTGTTTTGGAAGGGCTTGATATTGGTCCAGCTCTGAACCACAGGCAGCTTTGGAGCAAGATTTGCTTTAGGGTTCTGAGGCACCCTAAATCAAGAAGGTGACACAGTCTGGAGCCAAGGAAGGCACAGTGGAGTGCAGAATCCACAGGTCAGATTTCCATAGAATCACAGAATGAATCATAGAATGGCTTGGGTTGAAAGATCATCTTTTCCCAACCCCTGCCATGGCAGGGACCCCTTCCACTGTCCCAGGCTGCTCCAAGCCCCGATGTCCAACCCGGCCTTGGACACTTCTAGGGATCCAGGGGCAGCCCCAGCTTCTCTGGGCACCCTGTGCCAGGGCCTCCCCACCCTCACAGCCAAGAAATTCTTCCCAATATCTAATCTAAACCCATCTTGTCTCACTTTGAAGCCATTCCCCCTTGTCCTGTCACTCCAGGCCCTTGTAAAGAGTCTCTCTCCACCTTTCCTGTTGGCTGCCTTCAGGTACTGCAAGGCTACAGTTAAGTCACTTCAAAACCTTCTCCTCTCCAGGCTGAGCAGTCCCAGCTCTCCCAGCCTTTCCTCACAGCAGAGCTGCTCCATCCCTCTGATCATCCCAGTGCCTCCTCTGGACTCGTTCCAACAAGTTGTTTTCCTTCCTGTGCTGGGGTCCCCAGAGCTGGATGCAGTACTCAAGGTGGGGTGTCACCAGAGCAGAGAAGAGGGGCAGAATCACCTCCTTTTCAGTCCCTCACCAGCCAGCTGTGATGCTTTTTACCTCAGAAAAACTTGTTGTTGGACAGGATTGGGATAGAGGAGCAACTCAATAAAACCCGACATTCTGTAGTATTTGGCCAGATACGCCATGTGAAGGTGAGAATTCTTTTTTCCCCTCCTTGATAAATGGAATATAAGAATTTACCAATCTTAGAGGTTCTTCCTCTTCCCTCCTCATCTACAGTCTGGTTTGCAGTCTGACTTTCCCAGCTTCTGTGCTAGCCTACAACTAGCACTTGATTTATACGTGCAATCAGAATAAGAAGTGGTGATTTGGGAATGAAAAGCAGATCCGGGGGCCCTCTGTGATGCACTTTGAGGCTACCATGGCCTGGGGTTTGTTATCTGAGCCTCTGCACCTACACTGAGGGCAGTGAATGTGGGTTTATGCAAAGGAGAAGCTGTTCTGGTGGAAGTGGGAGCTGAAATAACGTCACTTAGCAGGATACATGGGGAGCTGGAGACCTGTAATTCTGAAGTAAGAGCAGGAAAGGGGTTATAATTCTTAGCGCTTATTCACAAAGATAAAAACGTGAAGAACGTGATGTTCTGCTATTCTTGCACATCAGTCTAAACACAAACACATCCTTATACCTGTTGGAAAGGCTTTTTCCAAAGGGGATTTCTTTCCCGGTGTTCGGAAGGTTTCCCACATTTCTCAGCATGCCCTTCAGAGCTGTGTTCCTCATGTGTTTCCCACTCTCCCAGCTTCCACAGTGCCTGCCATCCCCACTCAACCACTCTCCCCACCCTGTGACATCCTGGCAGTACAGCAGTGACGTTGTGGGGTACCACAGCATGTGGCTCAGGCTGTGGGGATGCCCCAGGAGACACCAAACAGAGGTAGGACAACAGTAACCATGGAGGATGCACTTGATTTCCGTATGGAATGAGGAGAAATTCCTGTACTTACCTGAAAAGCAATGTGGCTTCAAGATTTTCACTAGGTCTGGTGCCTTTTTGTTCTTTTCCTTCTCATATATTCAGTGCAAAGCCACTGTCACGTTGAAACACGGTTTTGGGACAGTGACAGCGCATCCTTTCCAATCGTGATCCCAAAGAAACAAAACCTGTCAAAGCAAAATAAGCACCAGTGTTTCGGTGAGCTGCCTGGCTCAGGAGCTGACAAGGAACACAATAAATAACAAGGAGAGGAGAGGAAAACCCAAAAGTAAGGGTGGAAAGTGGAGACGATGGAGAACAAGCGTATGGAAATGAGGGGTGATAGCTCAGGGAACATCACATTAGAAAGGGATGGAAGTGTCAGAAAGGAACCAGAGAGCAGCAGATTGGCTTAAAAAAAAAAAAAAAAACCCAGAAAAAAAAAGTGCGTTCAGGAGATGTTGATGGAATCCATCCAACATCTGAACGACTCAATGAATAGCAGACTGTTGAAACTAGATGAGACGCTAACTAATTTAGTTCAGGCTGTCAATAATTGAAATCAGAATGTTGCTGTATTCAATGCTAATATGAAGACTCTGATTTCAGAAGCTGAAGGTTTTTAAGAAGCTGGAATGAATCTGTGCCATCGTTTTCCAGTTGTTATTGTTCGGGAATTGTTGAAAGAAAGGTTATCAATTCAGTGTTAGTGCTATGGATAATTTTTAATATTTAAAGATGCTACTTGCATTTTTAAGCCATGACCTATATTATCTACATCAGAGGGTGCTGTGTGTGGTGGGAACGGGCACATTTTAATTCTGTGATAGCCTGGCATGAGATGTATAGTTGCTCCAACTCCTCAATTCCATGGCTTGCTGGTATGAGGAGAAATAAAATTCAAAGTCCTGTCTTTGGCAAAGTCCCTCGCTGCTCCCTTCCAATCTGCAGTGTCAGAAAACTCAGATACTTAACGAATCTTCTCATGTCTGTTGGCTTCATTTAGCAAACGTCTGTTCAGTTATCGTGGATTAAAGGAAAATATTTATTAAAAAAAAATTACTCATTTTAGAGATATACCAAATATGAATTAAAGAGAATTTCAAAGAGGGATTTTTTTTTTTTTAATTTATGTTATAGGGACATGAAGTAATGTAACAGCAACAGAAAACAGTTTGTGGATGAGAGATTTTAAAAGGAGGAGGGGAAATTTCCCCCAGGATAAATGGCTACTAATAAAGAATAAAAAGTAGACAGAAAACTTATTTAAGCCTCTGAGATATATGAGTAGTAAGCACAGAAAAATTAGTGTCCAGCAGTGAGCATTACCCTTCCAGTTCAGCACAAATCTATGATTCTCATTATTCAATGAATCTAAGGATTCCATGATTCTGTGAATCACAGTGTAATTTTAAGGTACTGCTGTCAGTGCCCTCACAATATATGAATTCTCCCAATAATTCTTCCAAGGCATGAATCTAATTCCCTTTTGCTGTCCTTTAAAGCTGGCTTAAGAAGATGTCATAAGATATCACAGGTATAAAAAAACGTCAGAAAGAAAATACCAAAAGTAGAAAGCACCAAGGGAAGGAACAAACAAGGTGCCAAGGCCTGGATGGACTGGAAAACTCTTTATTTTGTGATTTTTGGGCCATCTCACTTAGCTCGAGCATCCATTCTGCAGACCCACTGGGCTATGACAGATCCCTGAGCAGCTGGAGCCTGGTGGGAATTTCTGGCCTGATTAAGTCAGCATTTTTAGGGGGTTTTACTTACCTTGTAGGGAAATGTTTCACCCTCAGGTTTGCTCCCAGTTGGATGTCACGTTTCCCAGCATAAAGTGAGGATCTTAATGTGCAGCAGCTTTTCTGATTTATATAGAGCTGCATGGACGTGTGTGGAGTTCATTAAAAAATCTGGAGAGCTAAAACATTTGAAAAAGATACAGTGGAAGCTGGAAAACAGGGGTTATGCGGAAATGAAGAGCTGAAGAGCAAAAAAAAAGATCCCATTTCTGTTTGTTTCCTTGTTTTCAGAGTTGGGAGCTGCTGCTTTTGTCTTTTCTCTCTCCTCCAGTGCATTCTGTCTGCACTCTGAAAATAGTGTTTTATCTCCCCAGTACTTAGTGCTTTCAGTGCTTATTTTTCCATGTGTTTTCTGAGGGATATCCCAGTGCTGATATTTTTCCAAGGTGTGCTACAAGCACTCCAGGAGGGGATGAAACCTCCCCGGGAGCTGCAGCTCTGTGTAACTCGTTCTCCAGGACACAACATGGGCAGGGAAAAAAAATTCCTTTGGAAAAATACAAAATGTGTTCAGTACTTCCACTTCTTCGTGGGTCTGCCGTGTGTTCCAGTGGGACCTGCTGTCACATTCCATATGCCAGGAATAGGGATGCTCTGCCTGGTGCCCGATGCCACGGGGGTTCCTCGTGTCCTGTGTCACTCACAGTTCATTTGGAAGATCCAGGGGGGTGCAGGCTGCTTTTTTTAAAATTTCTTTCAGTGTATGAAAGCCTGATGTGTATTTTCTTCCAAGTAAATCAGTAAGTTATAGAAATAAATAATATGTTAAACCGAGATTAGGTTTAACCCGTGAGTCAAAGCCCTGCCAAAGCCTCACTAAGAAATGTGGCTTACAATGACAGGATGAGGAAAACCCCAGATCCAAACCACTTACTGGCTGACTCACCGGCACAGGAACACAACCCCTTTCTAGAAGACCTTATTTATACAAGAGGTGAGAGTTCAGAGACACAGAAGTCCCCCAGAAGACAAAAACAAACCGAGGGAGGACAGGCAAAGCCCAGCTATGGTCAGCACTAAATGCATCCTCTCACTTCCCGGAGAGAGTTTGTTTCTTTTTATTTTTCCTTCCGTTGCTCTGGCCTAATCTCTGTTATGAAGAGCAATTTATCTTCCTCCCTCTGTCTTCATCCCATCAGGGGGACAGGTGAAGGAGCTGCGTTTCCAAAGGCAGCAGCGATGCGCACCATGGATCATAGGGCACGACCTATTCCCAGCTCGGAATTTCTCATTTTTACCAGCACAGCCAGAGCTGCAGCCTTATTTTTCAAAGGCACTTTGTGGTACACATACAATCATTTAAACAATTTATACTTAATTCAATTTTACATTGACAAATCTCTTGAAATCCTTTGTATCCATATATCAAAACATGCTGCCAAAAAAAAAAAATCTATACTATCAGCCAAAAAAACATTATAGCTTCTAGTAGAAGATAATGTTTTATCCTCCAGAATTCCTGTAGTAAAAAATTTCAAATGCTAATCTGTTGATGATCAGATTAAAAACTAAAATGGTATGGATTATTAATAACTTTTTTTTTAAAGCATTGTTTTTATTTTCCTTTCTTTTAGGCACTAGTTTTTCTTACCAAACACCACACAGGTTTATTGAAAATTGCTACTTCTTAGACTCATCTCTTGTAGGCTGGACTTTAGATCAGTCTGTATTTGTCAAGTTTAATTGAGGAGATGTTGTATTGTTGATAGTTTAAGTATTACATGGTGAAGACATCATTTTCAAAGTTAAATTATTTGCAAAGCAGGCCCCATCAGTTCTCTCTTGCCCCATATTAACATGTTTTACTGAAGGAACATTCGATAGTTATGAAAGGAATGTTGTTATAAAAATCTCAAGTACCCAGATTAAACTCTAAAACCTTATTGCTATTTCCAGAGGGGAAAAATAATTCTTGAAGGCTTCTCCAAACTTCGGGTAGCACAAACTTGTGTGGGTGCAATGGCGCGTGCGAGCTGATCATGGTGAATCCAAATTAAATTTCCATTTATGCCCCACAAAATTTAGTGAAGACAAAAGGCACGTTAACACGGGCCAGGAATCTGGCAGGCCAAGTTCCACTCGGGGGATACTTTTTTCAGATGTGAACCAGGATTTATAGCAGAAATGCTGACAGACAGTATTGGTGATACTGGTCTAATTTATTTGTGTTGAATGGTTTTTTCATCTCTTTCCCTTTTAATGATCTAAGTCTTTTTGCATCTGGCAGTGAGTTTCCTCGCTGTTTACCTTGCCTGCCAAGGCAGTATCATCCATCTATGACTATGCTTTTCTTGGTTTCTTGCTCTCTGTCTTTAATACTTAGAGCCAATTTTCCATTTATTCCAGGACTCCTGTACCTCTGATGTTGCCATTAACTTGTAAAGTGGAAGCCTGTCAAAAATGCTTTCAAGATGCAATTTTTTTTTTATTATTATGAAATATATGCTTGTGTTCTGGTATATTTTTATCATAAACACTGAAAAATCCTACATCTACTCTTAGTTGGCATTTGCCATAAAAAATATAAACCTGATTTCTTAGACGCTAAATGAGCATTTTGTGCTCATGTAACACCACCAGGCATTTCTGCCTCTTCCAGGGTGCTCAGGACCTCTTTGTGCTCACTTCACCAACCACAGGAGCACTGGAAAACACGGATAATCCGAGGGAGCGTGTTGGCAATTTGAATCCCATATATGCAGATTATAAAGTTGAAGTGATGATTACGTAATTCGGTGACATTTACATTTTTGGAACATAACCTCTGCCATCACACTTTGCAGTAGCAGTAATAAATCTGTGATCAGATGAATTGCAGTGGAGGAGAGGGTGTGGATCCGTGGTTGTCTGGGGTTTTAAGAGTTGGAGGCAGGGAATGGGTTTTGACTGGAACATAAGACAGCACCAGAATTTCTCCTTACGAGCCCTGGTGAAGAAGCATCGGGGGTTTTGGGAACATCATTCAGCCACGGGGGAGACTGAGGGCAAGATAAGTGAAGTTTTGGCTGCCCCTGGATCCCTGGAAGTGTCCAAGGCCGGGTTGGATGGGGCTTGGAGCACCCTGGGATAGTGGAAGTTGTCCCTGCCCATGGGGTGGAACTGGATGAGCTTCGAGATCCCTCCCAACCCAGTCCATTCTGGGATCCTGGGATTGTCTCCTGCCTCTCAGAGACATCCCACGCACAGCTCCCTGTTGGGATGGAGTTTGGGGTGGGGAACATGGAGCCCACAGCCCAAGTTGGAGACCTGCCACCCCACGTCCACCCAAGAAGGTGTTGGTAACTCCCTGTCAGGTCATGTGCAGGACTTCTCCAGTCTTGTCCCTTCCCCAGCAGGGACATCTGGCCATGCCCAGCTTCTGGAGTGCTCAGAAATTTCTTATTTTTATTAAAATTCAATAAACGGCACTAAACAAAGATAAAAGCACAAATTGCAGGTGTAGTTAAGAGGGTGGGTAACCTGCCTGAACAAGACTCTCTGGTTTTGAGACTCTAGGACCAGAACTGAGATCAAGCATTTTAAATTGGCCCTTTTTTTCTGCTTTTAGTTTGCACAAATCATGTTTTCCTTTTCCTCCCGTTATTCTCAAGTGTTGGCCACTTCTAGTTGGACACAACTCTCCTAGACAAGCCCTTAATTTAACAGCTCATTCTCCCTACTTCATTTAAATAAAGATTATGAAGGAAACTATAATCCTACTGATTTGCAAATTGAACTGTTTTGTAGATGTTATTTAAACAGTGCCACTACGACTGTCTTTCATGAGAAACATGGTGCAGTGAGAGAGATCAAAGATTCATAAGGAAGCTCTTTTTTTGAAAGCCGATGCTCCTGGCTTCTTTAACTAATTGAAAAATTTTCTTTACAAGAACAGACCTTCAAGCACTCTGGCTGCTGCCACGAGCCTTATCATTACAGAGTTGTTACTTCCTCCTTTAAGGGACTGAGCTGGAGATTAATGGAAGACTGTGCTGGCACTTCAGGATGAACTTTGTCTATTTTCAGTGCGCTATACAAATCCTAACACACAGGTGATTATCAATGGCCTCGGATTGAAAATAAATGAGTACCTCCTCCCCTTTTTTTTTTTTTCGAGCTCATAGGCAGAGCTTCATAATTTCATGGGAAGTCAGAGGATTGAACTGCATTTTCTCCTAACTGGGGATGAATTTAATGATGGTAAAAGGGAAGAAGAATAGCGTTGTCTTGATTTTTGAGGTGAAAGCTGTGCATGCATAGGGGAGTTGCTCCTGGGACTATCTGGTCTGCCAAGGGACCAGGGTAAGAGAGATTCTGGTTCTGGCTTTGGCACAATTTGCCCACTAGAAAGGTGTTCAAAAAAGCTCTGTCTCAGAGCTGCAACTCTGAGGCTGAAGTGCATTGAATGAAAGGTAGCATCCCTCTCACTCTGCCTCCGTAGACTTCCCCATAAGACAGTAATTAAGTTGAATTTCTTAAAGCATGTGGCTTAATTTTTTTTTTTTCTGCGTTGAAAGTCACACTTGAGCCTCGATGCTCCATGAAAGATGTGTGTAGCTGAGCCAAGTCTATCAGTCCCCAAACGCGTCTAGTGATTTTCTAAAATGAGAAAAGGGGTGGTAAATGATGCCTTTTTTAAGAGAAAGACAGTTTATATGTGGCCTATGTATTTCAAGGGAAATTTATGAAGCAATGACTTAGGTTATAACCATGGAATCCTTCTGGCTTCAGCTGGCACGACACAGCCCATGAATATTAACAATCTGTGCTTCTATAGGTTAAACTCAGCTATAGGAAGCCATCGGTGTTCGTGGATCAGATGCTGCCATCTGAAGTCAGGAAGAGTCCACGGCCACGAGTGAGAGGCTGATTTGGCACTGGGTCTGAGCACTTTGGCTTGCTCAGACAATGGCTCTGTATCTGAGTGCTGTCACTGCCCTGCAAAGGCTGAGCACTAGCTTAGGTGCTAAAACCTGGCTGTTCCTGATGGCCTGCAAACAGCCAGAACCTTTGCACTTCACATGCTCCAGGATTTACCCCCCGAGGTGTTACAATCTCAGGGCTTACAGAGAAAAAAAGAGAGAGAGAGAAAAATTCTGAGGTTGAAATGGAGGCTTGCTATTGTTATTATTAATTTAAACTTCAGTTGTCTGTGTCTGACCTGCAATTCTGGAAAGAGCTGCACACAGCACAGCAGTCCCAGGCTGCATTTTTCTGAACTCAGCTTTGCCCCACTGATGCACTTCAAACCTTTTGAAGTAGAACTGCCCAGGGTCGCTCTGTACTCCTCTGTGCAAACTGATTCCTGACCCCTTCCCCACCTTTTGGAGGGGGATTTAAGCTAAATTGGCCTCCTTCATTACCATCAGGTGAATGGTTTTTGATCTCCAGGCAAGAGTGGGCTCCATCATTAGAAATGTTCTAACTCTGCTCCTGCCAGGGGGGAGGCAGGTGGGAGAAAACCCACTTTTAACCCTTTGTGGTTTGCTTAATTGCACTGGAGATCTTGATTAGGCAAGTACAGCGTTCACTGGAATTGGAGCGTTGTGCCATAGAAACTTCAGCAGTTTTCTCTGTAGTGGCACTTTTTTTATTTCCTGGGAACAAAAGTGTGACATTAATAGCTGTGCTCAACAGAAAACTTGTGAGTGGGCCTCTCTGGCAAGAAAGAGCCACATAGCTTGCATTACATGGCGTGCCAGTGAGGAAGGTATATGTGGCAGTAAGTTTATGTTCCATGAGTGAGGTTTTTATCTATTTATATCACCTCCTACATGAAGCTGCCCGGGCCAAACTCCCCTGCAGAGGCAGTCCTGGGCACCTCGCTATGCTCACAGAGAGGCAGAGCAGCCAGCAAGGGCAGAACATCTTTTTAATTCAAGAAATCCTTGTTTTCATCGAGTTAACAAAGTAACTCAGAAGCCTGGAGTAGTAAATGAAAACAGACGCTTGAGTCAGGCAGAGAAGATGGGATTTTTTTTTTTTTCTCTCCCCTGTGCTGTGACTGTAACTTTCCAATCCAATTAAAGATTGGAAACTTAAGCAAGGAATCATAATTGCAGCAAAGGAGGAAAAACATGACCGGCAAATTCCTGTCCTTCCTCCTTTGGGGGAGGTCAGGGGCGAGGGGATGATGGAGCTGAATTTACCTTCTGCTCCAGCACCTCACTGATCTCAGCCTGGCTGGCCCCACCTCAGTGGCTCCTCTCTTCAACCTCTTGCTACCAAAGCTCTCAGAGGGGGCTAAAGCCGCGCTGATTTTTCTGCTCAGGAAGAGCTTTAAGATGCTCATTAGAAAGGTGTGATCATCCACACCGACAGCGCAGGGCTGGGCTGAGCAGATGTCTCTCCCCAGTTGCCAGAATAGCAGCCTGCATGACAAGGGATCCAAGCACACCTTCTTCCTGGATTTATTATCTGAGTAATTAACGGTGCAGCACGAATCCTGACTCAGTCCTTCCTCCCAAGCTTATTTCCCTCTGTATAACTTCATGTGCTGTGCGTGGTGCTGATAAGATTGCCACCCTAAATGAGTAGAAATAAAATCGCTGCTGGAAATACTTTGGTGACCTGGGGTATCAAGGGATCTCCTTCCTGACCTTGCTGATTAATGCTTAATTCCTAGGTGAAGGCCCTGGATGTCTGGCATTGCTGTCCCTGAGGAGGGAGGCAGAGATGGGCCATCCACTGTGGCATAGCTCTTTTTCCTGGCAGGAAAATATTCCCTTCTTAAGAAGAAATAGGGTGAAGGAAGTCAGGTGCATTGGTCTGTGATGTTCCTTCCCCAAAGCAATCGTAGAACAGGACCATGGAATCATTAAGGTTGGAACAGATCTCCAAGATCATCAAATCCAACCCTTGACCAATGTCTTTTCCAGTCAATTAAAGCAGTTTTTTGTGTGTCCAATGCTAATTCCTGTCCTTTCCTCCACCTCCAAGTCCCACTGCTCATGGAACTGTGTAATCACAGCATTCTCCACTCGTTACCTACGTGTGCCAAGACAGAAAACCTTCATAAGATTCTTATTTGCCTCCAAAGTTTTTGCCAGCAGAGGTTTGTTTTGCAGATAAATGGTTGCTATACAGCTCATTCTCACAAATTACAGCTCCTGACTTCCTGCTTGGCCGGGAATGGGTGGAGGATCCCAACTAAACTGATAATGAGATGCCAGTGGGTGGATGTGGAGGCAACATCTGCACCTCTGATCTCATGTGCTGATCTCGTGTACTGGCAGGGACGTGTATGACACTTTGTTATTCCAGAAGTATCTCAAGGACATAAAATTCCGACAGCTGGAACCTGGTCTGGAGCGTCTGCGTTGTAAAAGTGCAGCTACTCCAGGGCTTTCTGGCATTAACAGGGCAGGGGAAAAAAATGCCCTTATTTTATTTTTAATTCAATTAACTTAGAATGCAGCATGAGTGTGAGCAATGCATGAAAAAGATGCAAGCATGTACATACGTACGAAGATATATCTCCATATATTCTGTATTTCACTCCAGCTGGATGGTTATAGACCATTACCTGAGAGTGAGACAAGCAAGAGTTTCCTTCGTGTGGATCAAAGACTATTCCACCTGGAACAAAAGCACTGCCAGAAAGGAAAACACATTCTTGGCCATGTGAGTTAGATGGCCATCATCCATGAGCATGGTTTAAGTGCTTTGCACTATTCCAGCACCTGGAAAAGCAGCTTGAGAGTCTTCCTCCAGCCTGAAGGGAAGAAAAAACCCTTCGAGTGCCCGGGCAGTGAACAGCCTGGATTTCTGAAACTGAAATCTTGACAAAAGCTCCTTGTATTTCTATAAGGGGCAGAGTGAAAATGCAATAGCAGTAATGCATCTGTATTTTAGCAAAGCTTTCTGGGCCTCATTGCTCAGTATTTACTTCAAAAATCACTTTGGTTGAAAGCTGGGAGATTGACTGGGCGCACAAAAGTAGCAGTGCAGGGGGTGTGTGAGCAGGAATGGTGACAGCAGAGTTACTCAGGGATCTGAGGTGGGGCTGGTGGCACTGGAGGTTTTAATTATCTGGGCACTGCTGCAGGGATGTTTCCAAAAGTCCCCAAAACTGAGAAAATAAAAGAATTAGTGTAATAAGGAAGACTAACTAAAGAAACATCTTCTGCTTCTGACATCCTTTAAAACCCTCACTAGCTTCAGTTCTTCTCTTCAGCTTCCCTAAGCAGCCTCTTGCCCTGGGTAATTTGGAAAACACTGATGTCATTGGAAGCTTTAACAGCAACAGTCATCGTGCTGCAGTTCATACAAGCTGTTATGCTTTTGGTACAGGCAGAGGCTTTAACCAGGAATTTCCACCTTTTGATTTCCCTTTTTTTTTTTAAACAATTTTTTTTTTACTATTATTAGTTTTCCATATTGTGGAGGGATGGCTTCACAGAGGCTGTCAGAAGTGGAGCCTTGCCAAGGTTCCCTTCGTCCCCCCGCCACCTTGGAGATCCAGGATAACAAGTGATGGGTGGGAAGGAGAAGGGAAAAGGGCTTCCAAGGGGAAAAGCTGGGAGTGTTGCTGCCTCTCACCAGGGAAAAAGGGTTTTCCATGCTGAGAGGTGACAGCTCACAGCACACATGGGATGTTCCTGGATTTCCAAGACGGGAATCAGAAATCTCCCTTGACCCAAGCTGCTGGTATCTTCCAGAATGAGGGGGAAGGAGTTATTAAAAGGAAAATACTGAACTCCCTGCAAATATTTTACTCCTCTAAGGTGCCAGTGACAGATCCTGTGTGGGATTTTGTGCATGAGGTGGTGGTTTTGTGATGGGGAAAAAAGAGAGAGTGATTTAAATATAGGTCACGCTGTGAAAAGGGTTTAAGAAGATCGAACTGAATCAGTTTTGCAAACCTTTTCTTACACCCACTAGGTTGGTTTTTGGTTTGGTCTCAGCCCAGGTTGGAAGGGGCACCTAAATGGGTGGCTATTTTGGGATGTCCCACCTTGCAGAGGGACTCAGAACCAGGCAGATGGGAGGAGTGGGATCTGCTGCAGCGAAGGGTTAAATCAGAAAAGAACCTGACCCCGTCAGTCTTAAACTGTTGCAACTATGAGTGAAAAGATTCTTGTCCTTAATACCCCAAGACCCCAAAATTCT
Source organism: Falcunculus frontatus (assembly GCA_013398115.1). NCBI lineage: Eukaryota > Metazoa > Chordata > Aves > Passeriformes > Falcunculus > Falcunculus frontatus. The sequence goes on from VZRV01003419.1 coordinate 124,667, forward strand.
TTCTTCTTAATTTACTATGAATTTAACTCAAAAAAAAAAAAGAGCCCAATGTGAACACAGAGAGATTTTGGGATGGGACAAGCCATTTAGGGATTTTTAGCACTTTCTCGTGCTAATGTTCTCTTCCCGTCAGCTGAATCACAGATCCTTTTCTGCAGCAACCTCATTTACCTCTATTCCTCATTCCTTCCTTATTTCATTCAAATGTCAACAAAATCACAACCATTATAGTCATAATAAGCTGTGATCCTGTGCACCAGATCAAAGAATAAAGTCTGACTCTGTACACAAAGTAAAGGTCTAAGACCACATCGTGCTTTAGTTGCACAATCTAAGTTCTCAAAAGATGCTTTAATTTTCTTTTTGGTTTATTCTTGTGTGGCTTTTTTCTTCCTCTTTTTTTCCAAGTGTTTTTTTTTTTCTTTTGTGTAATTAACGTGGAAGTGACTCTTTTGTTTGAATAGTATTTGGCTTTTAGAACAAAAAAAATATAGATGCACTACCCTGCTGTGACAGAAAAGGGGTGAATTGGTATTTAAACGAGGACAATTTCTGCACATCTTTTTGACTATTAGATGAGATGCAGTTTAATTTTCATTGCTCTAAATTAGTCCTGGAGGAGGAGGAGGAGAAGGAGACCCTTCTTTAAAGGCAATAATAATGAAATTCTGGGGCTGATTCTGGGCTGGTATTAACACAGACTAATTCTGTCACAAAGAGCTACCTTGGCTGAGGAGCTGCCCCTGCAAGACTCTGGCTTGGTTCTCTGAGCAGTAATAGAAAAAGCAGAAAACCCCCTAAGCCAGGAGCGAGTCCAAAGAAATTACATAAATCATTAAGAGTGGAATGAATTGTTTCCTGTGACCTGCAGACAGCCAGGAGTGTGGTGCTGGGGCTCTGCCACCGTGGTGACGTCCCCAGACTTGACAGGTACCTGCTGTCCACGCAGGAGAAGTGTAGGGAAGCTGGGGAAAAGAAAAGAAATACAGGAAGAGGCATGGTGTTTATCCAATGTTGAAGCAAAATTAGCCCCTTTGATTAAAATGTAATTAAACTGTGGATGTTTTTTTCCATCTGGGCTTGACACACCGTGGTCAGTGCTGCTTGTAAGGGCTGCTCCTTCTTGTCCCAGGCTGGGAGTGGGCATCCAGACCTGTTCCATGGTGACATTACAATCTTCTGAAAGGCACCAGGAAGGATTAGGATCGGGAGGTGTCCCACATTTGCAGCTGTACCATTGTGATGTGCGCTTAGAGGTTCCTGCCGCCTCGGGAATTCGCACATTTTATCACAGTGAACCAGCTTTTCCATTCCAGGTAGTGGATAATAAATAACTCCTACATCAAATAGTACAGGGAAATATTGAGTAGAAGCGGCAGAAAAGTATCAGTTAAATCACAGAATCAAAGTTTTTTGGATGTCAACGAACAAGCAGAAAGTCTACATTATGTAGTGGTCAGAAAAAAATTGCTGTAAGGAATGTATCAGTTCCTCTTGAGCTGTCCATCTACATCAGATCAATAGCCCTTCCAAGCATGGGACATTCAGGCTTTCAGCTTGAGAAATTGAAGTTCTCAAAATAAGTCAGGGTTGTAACACAAGTCCATCATTGTGTGTCACAGAAATGAAATGAGTTGTCTCCTGTTCGATTGATGACTGACAGAAAGCTGGGAGGAAGAAAGGGGAAAATAAACGAGACATGGGTTCTTTTTTTTTTTTTTTTTTTTTCTGAAAAGTTGTTGCAAACACTTCTGTCAAAAAAGTTTCCACCGAGGGATCTGCTTTCATTTCCATGGACATGCCTAGTTCCCATTACTGATAATAGGAGTTGGATGGTGAGGGCTGGGAGGGGGATGTGCTGGGCACTGCGGTGCTGCTGCTATTCAGAGGGAGCACATGATGCAAGGAAAAAATGTAGATCGAGCATTCCTTACAAGAAAAAAGTAAAATACGGCCAGGGAATTTATGACTGGTAGCTCCTGATACTTTTAATTTAACACTTGGTAATGACAAATGAATAAATAGGCAGATACTTGGCCTGCTGAAGTACATAAACCCGAGTCTAGCAGACAGGAGCCCACATCTGAATCCAGTTGCATGTTCAGACCATTAGTCTGGGATCTAAGCATCGAGTCTGGGAAGCAATTGCACTTTTACAGTCCCAATAGGAACCAGGTACAAAATTTGGCTGGAGATGTAAGTTCAGGCTTCAATCTGTCTTTAAACTGGGAGGGTGAAGCCGACAGATCCAGGGCTGGTCCTGCAGATGTTCCACTGACATTCCAAACAGCCATGCTGAAATTAATACAGCTTCTCCTGTCAGCTCTGCTCTGGGATATAATGCACGTGAAGAATGATCTGCAAATTTTGTAGTTTTATCGGTGAGAAAGGCCCCCCCAGTGCTTACAAACAGGCTCACAAAATCAATGCCTGATGCAGTTACTAGCTGAGCAGCTTGTTGATGTTAAAGGAAATAACTTTGTTATCCAAAGTACAAGTGCTCCTCTATTATCCAGGCTTTCAAAGTGATTGAGCCTGAAATGCATTCTACCAGTGTATATAGATACCCCTGCTACCTTGGAGACCAGGCAGTTTCAATACATTAAATATAGAAACTACAGTTTCCATTGCCTAGAGCAATAAAAATGGAGACTGAAGCAATGGCTGTGCTTAGGTACCTGCTGGGAAACACTGAAACTGTGGTTCTGATCTTCCCAAAAAGTGGTGGGTCCTTGTTTTTGCTCTTTTATTTGGCAGCAGTGGGTTTGGGTGGTTGTAAAGCAGTAAGAGCAACCTGCTTGCTGGAGCTGAGTGCTGGAAGGGAAGGGCTGTGCTGCTTGGATCCTTCACTCTGGATCCTTCAGGGATGTTGTTGAGGTTCTTCGAGCATCACTTTTTTGTTCTGTAGGGTGGGCAGGAGCAATCACACGTTGAGCTGCAGCAGGACCCGTCTGGGAAACTCTTTGGTGTCTCTGAATCAAAGCAGGTTTGAACCAGATGGCACAAAAAGCTCCTATCAGGAGATGTGTAGGCAATGCCTCTCATCATTAGGGATGCTAAAACAGGATATAGATTTTGTTTTTTTTTTTTGCTTGGAGGAAACGTGTTTGGAAAATGTGGAAGTGCACCTGGAAATTACAATGTTCCAAATACATAGAGAAAAATCCAGGTAATATAAAGCAAATATAAAAAAATAATCTTAAGGTCAATAAAATCCATCTGGGCAGAGATTTGATGGATCACATGCTCCAAAACATGACTACATATAAGCGAAATAATAACTTTACACATCTCTTCAAGAATTGCATTGTATCTGACACTGTTTTCAGACAGGGTGGAGCACACATAGTTTACTGCATTCACTTAATTAAGTAAAATTAAAATAAATTGAAATGGAGTCAACTGAAAAGCTGTTCCATTTTTTAGTCTGTCTTGTAAAAAAGAAGAATTTGAACCAAAGAAATACGAATTATTCTGATAACATTTTCATGAAATAAAACTCTGTTTCACATTGAATAACTTTTCACCACATACTTCAAATGTTAATATTTTTATCATGCTATTTTTTACAAATGTATTTGAATGACATTTTGGGTTTACAATATTTCAAATGAAGAAATCAAAAGGGTTGATTATGAAAGCAGTCATACATTATGCTTCTATTTTTTCAAATGTTCCTCTTGCTACTCCTTCTCCTGTTGCAAAATCAAAATGATGAACCGTAGATTGGCAAAAAAATTTTACTGATTTCTGTGGGTTTACTGGGATAATCTGAAAGAAAATTACCTAGGATGGGCTAGAGGATCTTGTCAGGAAGAGCAGAAAGTCCTTCACCTTGAGAAAAATTACTTTTCTAGATACTTTAAATCCATTTTGTTTCTGATTCTACTATGACTTTCAAAACATGTTTCACATTCCTGCAGAATTATTTTATCAGATGAATGTATTTTTACAATACACTTTAAAAAGAGACTTTTTAACCGAGCACAACACATTGCAAATGCATTGTCAACTGTCATTGGAAAGACATTTTTTCTTCGTTTGCTTGGTTTTTCCCCATGTGAAGTCATACAAGAAATAATGCCTTCTGGGGCATTTCACAGAAAAAAAAAGATAAACAATTGGAAGGGCCTTCAATCTTGTCATTCCCTGGTGTAGCAGAGCGATAGTCGTGCACTGTCAGGGAAAGCTCAATGCTCTGGGGACAATTAACTGCTTCCACCGAGGTCCAGCCTAAACTACACCTGGGCAACCCTCCCAGCCCCGCAGATGGGCGTAACTAGCAATGAAATAAAACAAGTCTTTGTGTTGGGAACCTTGCAGCTTTTGCAGCTCTGAAGTGGGATCCTCGAGGTCTGTGAGAGATTCCTGCCTGTGGAGCAGGGACACGAGTGCCGAGTGTAGTGCTGGAGCACGCGGTGGAGAATCAGAGCTTTATTTCGAGAGAGAAAAATGTATTCATGGTTTTCTCATGCTTGCCATGATCGGCTGCTTGTTTCTGAGCTGTTCAGCTACAGATTTTCTGCGTTCGACTTCAGACACCGCAGAAGAACAGCTGGGAAATCAGCGAAGCAGCAGAGCAGAGTGGTTACAATAGAAACAAAAAGAAAAAAAAAACCAAACCTTATTGAAAGAAAACTGTCCGAGGCAGCCCCATGGTGCCCTTTCACACTGAGACACTGTCCCAGGGAACCCCCTGGGAAATGGCAAGACATATTTTTCCCTGATAACAATGTAAAAAAGCACAAAAAGTACACAGGGCATCTCGCTGTGCTGCGCTGCTTTAGGAGAGCGCTGCGGTGAGACCGCGCTTCGCCGTCGCTTTAATAACGCTGGGCTCCTTCCTGGATGCAAATAAATAAATAAATAAGAGCCTAGCACAACAAAAAAAATGGCTAGTGTCTCATCCAGGACTTGTTTGTTAACTCCTGATGAGAAGCCGTGTGCAGTCATGCTGCCCTGAGGAGTTTCTAATACCAGAGCCTGAGCCTACCGCATTTCCTAAGTACTGCTGTGAACAGCCTTGTGGGACTGCAGTAATTGAGGTAACTGTGTTACTTCTGGACTAGATCATGCAACTCTTACATCAGGCATTAAGCACTTAGGAGAGTAGCCCCATTCACTTTACTGATGGCTTTCAGATGGGAAAATGTATTGCAATCACAAAGTTACCTACCCTTGAAAACTCAGCATACTCGGGACGAAATGGAGAAATCTAAAGGAGGTTCTCATAGAAAACAACCAACAAATGGACTATATATAAAACTAATCTCTCCTCTTCTGGTGATTTTTCTCCTGCTTGCAGACAATCAAGCCCAGTTTTGCCAGTGACTGTCAAAAGGCTGTGTGTGAGTAGGTTTAAGCTGCAATAAACAGTTACGGGTTCCAGCTAAATCCAGCCCTCTGTAACGTTACACTCCATTGTGGACATGCCTCCGAAACACCTCCCGTTTGACAAAAAAAAATGGCACTGATGCCTGGACCCCTGAGGTTGCCCAGGACTGCTCCATCCTGAGCAGGGGTCTATTTCCCATATTAAAAGTCAGCTTCTTGGCAGAGGAGTGCTGAGCGTGGAAATCCATTAGCCTTGCCTGTGTGCTGCTGAAATCCCAGCCCCTGTAATGCACTGTCCTGTGCATCCTCCTTGGAAAAAAAAAATCATCCACAGCACTGGTGCCACCACTCTCGTAGCCTTGCACACCCTTGTAGTAAATGATTGATCTTATTTATATGATTTAAGGACTGAGTAGGTATTCTGGGAAGAATTCACCTATAAATGTGGCTGTGTTTGTATTTAATCAAGCTCTGTGATACACTCCAGATGTGCATCAGGGTAGTGGCTGGGGAAAGGTGTGTTCTCTGTGCAGGGAGAGGTTCTCTGCTTGCAGAGATACCCAGCAGAAGAGCATTGAGCTCTTGACAACTGCCCTGAGTTCAAGATGTCTCCTTTGTGCCTTCAGCATTTGCTTGGCCTAGAATAATCTCTGTGAAGAAGGTGAAAATAGTCACAGATATTTTCAAGATGCTTTTACAAATGGCTTCAAGGAATTTTTACAAATACTTTCATCACATTCCTAATTTGAGCATAATAATTTGTATTTTTTAAACTATTTTTCTTTGGGTGTTTTTTTGCAGCCATGTGTATTTATTCACATTGATCTTGTGGTATAACCTGATTTTAAATGATTTGTTTCAACTGTTAGATGATGGTACCTTTATTGGTAGTTGCAATTCTCTGTTCCTTGATCAGTATTTTACTGATTAAAAGCAGTTACACTCACAACGGTTACATTTTTTCAGGAGAAAAAAGATCATCATCATCTGTAGGGTCAGTGGAGAGAGAGGAGAGCTCTGCCAGAGTCACCTTTTCCATCACCTTTTCCAAGAATTTAGTAGCTTCTCTAGGAAATCTGAAAGTTGTTCTTGACAAACTGCTACGGTTTCATACCCAAGGTTCTGGTTTTTTTTCTGGAGTTAGCAGTTTTGAGGACAGACTTGTTGACTGGATGTTCTTTCACCTTTCCTGGTTGTACCATCCACATCCTCGGAGGTTTCCAGGACCTGAGTGGATCAGGTCAGACCCCCCTGCTGGGGACCAGGGACCTTCTGAGGCTCCTTCCCACTGAATTTCCTGTGATTTTATGATTTGTCCACTTGCTTGAGTGAGAACCGTTGCTCAGATGAGCAGCTGAATCTTCAGGCTTTGTTTACTGGGCAGAACACGAGTCAGCATCCACAGGAACGTGCCAGATTCCGGACTCTTAAATCTTTTAGTGCACTGCAAATGATTCCTGTGAGGATCTGGGATGGACTCTCCAGGTGATACATCTCTGGCTGCTGTGTTTAAGGGTTCTTTGTATGTACGTCAGCGTAAAATACTTAATTCTTTTGTAGCAGCCTCTTTTTTCTGGGAGACCTATCGTCCTCCAGTGGATCAATTTGTCTAAAGGAATGTAATCTATATTTACTTTGCAGTAGGTGCTGTAGCTCTCAACTCTGCTTTTAGCTGATTCAGCTCCAATCCAGCTCACTTTGACCTCAGAAATATTCCCTGCTAACTGTCCTCCTGTTCACTCCAATTTGTACTGCCTAAATGCCTACTGCTGAGTGTCCCTCTGGCCATTCTGAAAGGTGTTTCATCACACTACAATAAACGTGAAATACTGATGCACTCAAAACAGCAAAAAAAGGAGGGGGGAAAAAAGCAGCTGGATATCGACATGGGACTGGACAGGGGCATTTATTACACTTTACTTTCATCCCATTGTCTACCTTTGGCAAAGGAGGGCTCTGAGGGTCCCTGGTGGGCCAAGCCGGTCGATAACGACACAGGAGTTAAATTAGACCTCAAGTCAAGCACGTATCTACCTTGGCTGGGATACCTCCAACCTAAAGTCCCTGGAAAATTTACATTTTTCCACTAAGTTAACCAATAACAGAGTGAAATGAGTGAGAAAAAAGCAGCTGTCTAGCCTGCATCTTGCTTCATTATCAAATGGATGTTGTCCAAACAGCAGCTTAGGTGCCTTGTGAGGGAGACAAACAGGCTGATGTACGGGCTGTGGCAAGGATTTACCAGGCTCATTAAGTAAAAATAATTTTTTTAAAAGTTAGTGAACACATAATAACATTTTTGCATGCCTCTTGTTATTCTGAAGGTGCTTTTTCCCCCCTTCTCCTGTCCTCCCAGGATCTAAACTGGCTTTATTTTTAGAGTGCACAGAGTTCTTACTAATATTAGTGTTATATTAATTTGTCAGTGTAGAATGTATTTGTTCAAGTCAGAACCCTAACTCAGAGGCCTGGAGATCCCAGGTTGTTTTGGTGAGTTTCCACTCTTCCCTAAGTGCTGAAGACTCCAACACATGGAAGACTGTCGGTGTAACTCTGTGGAATCAGGACAAGAACTTTCAAAGTGACATCTTTGGTTGGAAAACAGATTAAGGTGATTCAGAGCCTTCATGGCTGGAGAAGGGGGCATGGGTGACCGCCTCCTGTTTTCAAATGAACACCTTGTGGGTCGACAGATCCCTCTAAAAATGTTGAGAAAATAATTTTGTTCTACACTACAACCTCCAGTAAGCATTTCATAAAATCACAGAATGGTTTGGGTTGGAAGGGACCTTAAATATTATCTCATTCCAGCTCCCCTGCCATGGGGAGGGAACCTGAGATTAATGTCCTATATAAAACAACAAAAAAAATTGTATTCATGTACCAATAAAGTAGTAAATTTATTTGAATTGGACAAAAAAACAATAACAACAAAAAAAATCCAACCCCCCAACCAACATCTTTCCACCAAATAAAAGAAAGTCTTTCACGCAAATGAGGGCTATACTTTTTTATATTATTTTGTAAGGTGAGGAGGTATTTTATTTGTCAGGAATGAAGGCACGGTGCGGGTACTTAACCTGTAAAAACTCTCCTGCTTTATTATTTTAATAATCTGAAATATATTCTTCATCTGTCAAGTCTCTACTTCAAGCTCAGGCACTGCAAACAACCGTGTCTGTATCTCTTAAAAAGCTTTGCTTGGTTTATTTCCAAAAGAGCTCTTGCCTACCCGTTTGCTGGTGGAGAAAATTATTTCGAAACATGAAGCAGGTAAACCTTAACCTGCCAGATGTCTTCTTCATGTAAGCAATTTAAATTCAATTTGTGGCAGAAAATAACAGGCAACTTCTGGATCAATAGGCTGCATTCAGCAGAGCTGACATACAACACCTGATCCACCGCCAACCTGGCTGGGCTCTCATTGCTCCCACCTGAGGGACTTTCCCTGGCTTTTATCATTAGGTAAAATCTCTGAGGATTACAGGTACTTAACGCTAATTAGAGCTGCTCTGTTCCCCTCCGTTTGAATGGCCTCTGTTTCTGCCACAGCCGCTTCACTTGTGTATTTCAGGGAGGATAATTGTGGTGGCACACGCCAGCGAGGTAAATGATAGCCTTGCACAAACACACCCCCAGCATCTCGCAGGAGAAGAGGGCGATGAGATAATAGCTGCAACAAAAGCTGCTGCGCCTTCACCTTGCTCACTTTCGGGGCTTTTGTCAGGTATCTGCCTTCAAAGCTGTAATTATGCGATTAGAAGGAAGAGGCTGTAAACAAACAGGACTTTTCTCCTCCCCAGACATGGGAAGTGAGGCATGTCAGTCCCAAAGCTCCTCCAGGGATACCTGTGCCTCGCTGGCGTGTGGAAGGCTCTCGGAGATGTGTGACGTGCATGCACATCAATCCTGCTCTGAGTGCTCGCAGCACGCGAGTTATTAGCACAAAAATCATTTTCCATTCACATACGTTTAACCAGGGTTCAGAATGAAATTTAATCATTGCTCAGATTTGTAATAATTATTATTATATGTAGGGTTAAGTGCTGGAAAAATGGAGCTTTTATTTGCCATTTAACAGTTCCCCCTTCTATCTGTGAGCTCTGATTCTACCATTATTGTGTTTCCTACAAATATCCCAGATACTTATAAATATTCTATTGCAATGAATTTTATATGACCCTTCAGTTCTAACAGCGGAAGCTGCATTTTGAACTTAACCTAAAATCCAGTGCAGTAAAGCCAATTTTTAAATGTAACCTTTCCACCAAGTGGTAAAGACAGTCATAAAGTCACTTATTATTGCTCAAGTCCCTCTTGACATATAATTAATCCATCTCAACCCCCATCCAAAAATCCAGAGACAGCAAATTTGCCCTTCCTGAATTTACAATTCATAGAGGCAGAGCGTTATCCAGCACTCCCTGACTGGGTGCACACATTGCAGGAAACGGAGCACAGATGAACATTTAGGAGACACTCATCTCTCGCTGTGTGTCAGCATGAGGGGAAAGATAACAATGACTGGGACAGAATCTCAGAATCCCTCTGAATGACTCAAAAATGTGTGGCTGTGGCACTCAAGGACACGGTTTAGTGGTGAACATGGTGGTGGTGTTGGGTTGATGGTTGGACTTGGTGGTCTTAGCGGTCTTTTCCAGCCTTAATGATTCTGTGATTCGGATAACAGGTGGAGAATCTCCTTTCTTTGCATCATTTATGAGTCTGATTTCCAGACTTCACACACGTCATAGAGAAGTTTGGAGAATGGACCTTTGGAGATTGTGTGCTTCAGTCTCACACTCTGCCTGTCGGGGTGTGGAAAAACCTCCCCATACAGATCTCTTTGAACTTTATGGAATAAACCACTAAGTCCTTTTTGAGATAGTAGTGTTTTCCACTAAATGATGCCATTGTCCTGAGGAAATGTAAAGCAGTAGAAAGAAGGTGTCAAAATTGGCTAAAATTAATTTGTAAGATCCATTCCTTAACCTGGGCTTTGACCTTTGTGTGCACTCAGAAGAAAACACAAAATCTCTCCAAACCCAGACCTCGTGCTGCTGTAGGCAGCTCATTGCAGCCCTGAGAGCAGCCTACAAATTGATGCTGTGTCTTCCAGCATCAACCAAAAATTGTTGAGGGCCACATTTATCTCCTGCTTTTTATAACAAGCCCGAACCAAAACTGTGAATTTCTCAGAGGGTGAGCAAGAGGATAAGGATTAGAAATAGGCAATTTAAAAATAAAATGTAAAACTCCAAACAGCTCTTCACCATTATATTTCCAGGCTCTGAAAATATTTTTAAATGGTGTTGCCATCAAATGGTCATTACCTGTCCCTCTGCATATCTTTAGAAACCAGTAATCATTGTAGGAACTAGATGTCAATATCACATGAAAATATGCTTGAGTAGACTCTAAATTGGGTTTATCAAGAATAATTTAGTCCTCTCGTGTTTTCTTTCACAACAATCCTTTACTATATGGCACTATCCAAACCTATTATTGACTATAAAATTATTAAGTGTGTCATTGTTGCATCCACAAAATTATGAATCTGCTGTGCAACATCCTTGTGATTAATCATCTTGTTTCATTGACCAACTATGCTGAAGTATAAGAAAATTAAGATTGAAACCCTCCTATACATTTAGTGCCCAAATCAAGACACTTTCAGTGTAGCTGGGATTTTTTTACAAATCTCAAAGTGATTAAAGTAAGGGACACGCAGCATTTGGAACAGCAAGGACCTTGGGGACAGGAGTACACACTCTTTCCTCATGGAAACTAAAATACTTGGTGGTCTTCACTCACAAAATGCACAGACAGAACCCAGTTTCCCAGGGTGTCATTCAGCCTCTTAATCATAGAATCATTAAATGCTTTGGGTTGGAAGGGACCTCAAAGAAAATCCCACCCCCTGCCATCTGCAGGGACACCTTCCACCATTGGTTGCTCCAAGCCCCATCCAGCCTGGCCTGGAACATTCCCAGGGACAGGAGTGGTGACGAGTCTTTGTTCCTCTCGTGGCTGTCAGGTTGACTGCACACCTTCCAAACTGCAGCACGTGAGGCACAGGCTCTTCACATAGAAACTGTGTTAATTACACAGACCTGAAAGCCCCGTGGAAATTAACATGTGATCTTGTAAAGATTTGCCATATCATAACACGTATGCTCTGATCCAGCAAATCACTTAAGAAAGTGCTTAAGTTCAGCCTGTCATTTCAAATCAAGCTTCAAAATCAACCTTGATGCTGTAATGACATAAGTGAATTAGCCTGGAGCCTTAATGTAGTCTCTTTTGTATGGTTTCCTTTATTATTACAAAATAAAAAGGGGGTAAGAATGATTTCAGAGGTTATTTCGTGTGGTATTGCTCTGAACTGGCCACAGGTTTTGGCAGAACTGGGAATTTTAGAGCTGTGGAAGAGCTGAGTTCATGAATGGTAGGATAAGGCGTAAAGCTTTAAACAGAGAGCAGGTATGGATTAGATATTAGGAAGAGATTCTTCCCTGTGAGGGTGGTAACTTGAAAATATTCGGGTGAATTTTTAGTGGAATGGTAAAACTTGTCTTGGTATTGAGAATGTTGTCCCTGCAGCATCCAACACCTTGAGTCAAAATACAGGGGGAATGGGGATTTTTAAAAAAAATTAAAACTGTTTTTTAGTGTTAATAAATATTTTAGGAGAAGAAATTGTTATTTGACCAATTACAATTAATAATAAAGTAAAGAAACAATCTTTCTGAATGTAGTCCTTCAACAATTTTCAGCTTCTAACTGACACACCAACACCCCTATTGCTGCTCTAATGTTCTAGCATGAAAAATAAGACTTTAAACTGTAAATACAAACATACTAAATTTATTTTCCTTGCCATCAATCTGAAAAATGGCTGCATTGTTTATGCTGAATTTTTCCAAAAATTACCCCTGACATTAGCACTCAGGATTCAGCCAGGGCAATTCCAGCCTTGTGGAATCATAAGTGACAGAACCCAGGGTTTTATACTGGAAGGCATCAGGCATCCCTACGTTCACACACAGGGAGAGAGGGGAAAAAAAAAAAGGAGAACGGGAGGCAGAGGGAACATATGTTGGAGACAATCCTGCCTCCCGTAAAACTGCTGTTGAGTCAAGTAACCTGTTTAAAAACAATGTATTCCTCTAACTACAGCCACCTGGCTCGTAATTATAGCCCTCATTAGAAACTGCTACAGGTCTTGAGTGATTAGTTATTGTTTATAAACTGTTCAACTGGAGACCACCTGTTTTCGTACAGCGCCGCACCTTCGTCTTGCCTGGCTGCCTCGTGCCTATTAATAGAAAAGCACCTGTTTCCTGACAGGGCAAACCCAGAGATAAACCTGTGTGTCTGAAGCAGCTGGGGGAAAGGTCTTTGTGAAGGACACCCAGATCTATTTGTTGCTATTAAGCTGTCGCCAGTCGCAGTTAGAGCCCTTGATGGAGTTGCCCTGCCTCGCGTCTCTCATGTCCGCGTGGACTCCCCGGCATCTGATGCGGAGCTCTTGGAGAACGTTTATAATTAGCCCTCCAGAGATTGGGAAATCGGGAGAAATAAAACATGAGGTTTGAATGCTGGCACTAATTGTTAAAGAGTTAAATGCTCCTGTATGCAAAGCGCCCGAGACGAAAGGAAAGGTGAGTGGCTCCGTGTGCAGATGCAGGAGGTGAGGCATGAACGCTGTGTTCCTTAAATAAACACAAGGATCACTGCGGCCCCACTGGCAAAGACAAAGAGGAGGCACTGATTTTCTCAAGGCGATTCAGTCATGTAGACAACAAACTCATGCTGCAGTTAAAATATTTAGAGCCAAATTCTGCTCTGAGTCACTCTGGATTCAGCTGATTTATTCCCAGACCTAAACAGTGTAACTGAGAGCAGAATTTGGCCCCTACGCCCCTAAACTGTTGTTATCCCATCACTAATTTTCATCTACATCCATGAGTGGCAAATGACATCTTTATTTTATTTTTTTTTTAAGTTGCCTATCTGGTTTTGAACCAGAAATGAGCTCTCTCTCCAAGGCTGTCAGTCTGGGAGAGTGGACTCATGAGCAGAGAGGCAGAGCTGGAGGCACAAAGCCGGAGCAAGCTCCGCATGGAAGAGCTGGCTGTGTGCTTGGAGGAGGAAGCAGCAGGCTGTGCTATGTGAGGGGCACACCAAAACTTGCTTGGGCAAGGAGAAATGGGACCATTTGGCACTGGGATGAAGTCAGTTTTAAGGAGTGCGTCGGATGTCGGCAGCACTTTAAATCCCAGGTGACGCAGAGAACAGTGGGAGCTGCCATGTTTTAATGTGATGGTGGGGGTTGCAACATTCCCAGGCTCCCAGAACCCCTTTCCCTGCTCTATTTTAAGCACTTGTGGCCATGCCTTAACCCTTACCCAGTGTAACATTTGCTGCTGTGGTTTGTAGTGGGCATCCTCCATCATCTGGCATTTTATTGAGGAACATCACACCTCCCTTTTTTCTGCCTTCCCTTTCCTTATGAACCAAAAAGCTACCTCTGTACCTGACCTGGAAGTATTCCCTAGAAAAGCAATATTTAGTTTTCTGATTAGCATTTTTTGGATTGGCTGATCTTCCTTAAGGGTGCGTTATTGCTCATAGGCAGTTGGTTTTGCTTACTCATTTATTGGGTAACAGACAGTTTCCAAAATGAGATGGCACATCATGAAAAATTAGGGGATAACACAGTCTCAACATTAAGCCAGGAAAGTTTTCCGTATTAAGACACAGTGGCATGATGAACAACCCAGTCACCACCCTGTGTTCCCACACAGCAAATGTTAGGCACCTGTGCATAGCAGTGAATCATCTTATCAGCTGGTTATTCATGGCTGAACATGTTCCCAGCCCTATTTCTCAGTGTTTGACCATCCCCAAAGCCTCTTTGCTCCCTGCTCTTCCTCAGGAACAAACAGAAAACTTCCACTTTGTGTGAAACATAAAAAGTTTAACTTTAAGTGAAATAAGCATGGCTAAAACCACCAGATTTGTGCAACTGAACTGAGATGTACGTATTTATCTGTTCAATATTTAAATGATAACAATCCCCAGCATTATTTCAAGGATTCTGTACAACCTCACCTCCAGCAGAACCTCAGAATAGGCAACTCCAACCTGTTCACCCAAAGTCCCCCAAGTACACGGAGCCACCAAAGGGATTTACACACATTGGTTTGCAGAACAAATGACAAATAATTTGGTGTCTTAAAAATTCAACTGTGGGACTGAGGTTTTTTTTGGGGTACAGGATCCTCACTGTCTATGCTTTTGCTGTTTTTACAACTGTAGATGTCTTCAAACTGATATAAACAACAGAGTAGGTCATTATGTATTGCAAAATACTATGTGGGTAGATTCTAAATGGTTCATGGTGATAGCAGTCACAGGTCTGTGTTTTAAATATGTTTACCTGAAGTAAAATAGCAAGTGAAAGGAGCGTAATCTGATAAATAACTGGAACAATAGATTGTGCAAAAAATAATCATATCCGACCCTTGCCTAAAGAAAAACCCCACGGAAATAACCCTCTGAGTGTAGTTCCCAAGCATAAATGCTTTTTAGATTCTTAGGGGATTTATTAATTTCCCTTTTCAAATACGGGAAACAGTTGTTACAATGACAACATCATCATGCTGGAACAGTAAATAAGTAAATAAATAAATAAATAGCAATAGTTACCTCTCTGTTATCCTACTACAGCTTTTCTGCTAATGTTTGGGCAGATATTTAGACAATTCAGTATTTTGCAAAAAGAATGCATAAAAGCCCAAACCCAACAAAAGACTGAAAGGTTACAGAGCAGCACAGAGGGGTCTCTTTTTAAAGTGACTAACCCAGTTGATTTCAATACGAGTTTGGAAAATAATGAAAAGTTCTCCGTTGTGGAGAACTGGCAATAGGATCTGCAGGAAGCCCAGATCTTCCTTGCCCAGTGGGTTTCCACATGTTTGGAGAAACCAGAACTTTCCGGAGCTGGTGCAACCTCTCTCTTTGAAATATTTCTTCTTGCTGTTTCTTTTTTAAAGGTGTTAAAGAAATATGACTGTAATAACCACTGACAAAAATCTCTGGGCTTGAACTGAAGTGGGAAATCACAGAGGTTGCTTATTTCCTCATGCTTTTACCATTTTTTCTCTTTTCTCGAGGAAGCTGAAAGACCTGAGATTCAAACTTAATAAGGCCCCATGCCGTTTCTAAGAGTATTTACAACATGCAAAAAATAAGCCAGCACATTTCTTATATTTAAATTTGTTTTCAGTCATCTGAGCTATTACACAGTAGGCCATCCCCAAGCCTTTTGTAACAAGCAGTAAATGTTTCTCAGACAAGGGAAAGAATGATGTGTTCAACTGTAGCTGCTTGAGTCCGGGAAAGCGACAAAACATTGGAGTGCGTGCACTCCCCACATCCCGGTTTGTTCCAACATCATGGAAATGGAGCTTTCTCCAGCCTGTGGCACGTGCTGCAGACGTGTGCGTGGGGTGACAGCCTCTGGGATGCCCCACAGGGGTGGCAGCAGCTTCCTTTGACAGATGGAGCTTTGTGGTGCTGTGGAACAGAAAATGACCTTGGGTTTTATTAACCACAGTCGTTTCCCATTTTCAAGGCTCCGCCCCGAGCCCCTTTGGTTCAGTGGGGAGCTTTCTGTTTCTAGTGGTGGTGGGTGAGGGTAATTCCTCTGAGTACCAGTTGTGCAACACCTGCTCTGAACACCACCAGGAGTTCAGTTATAATTCTGGTCCATGTCTAATAGCTTGGTGTGTCATGGAGCAAAACGGCTCCAGTCCTGGAAATTCTCTGGATGCAGCAGCAGGGCCACAGAGGCCAAGCCAGTGCAAGGCTGTGGGTGTGTGATAACCAAGGAACCAAAGGGAGCTCTTGGAACACGTCCTCATATATCCTAAATAAACAGCGTTGCAGAAGCCCTCCCAGTGAATCTGCCTTTTGAATCCCTTCTCATTCTGGAGAGACTTTATCGTCTGAAGCAATCAGGCGTGGAAGGAATGTCTGAAGGCCTCAGTGACACTCATTAGTGGTTTTTGGATGGCATATTGGGGAAAACTAGTTTTGTTTTGTTTAAATTCCTTTTGCAAACAAACGTTAGCACCTACAAACCCCAAATACACCCAATGTCCATCTGAGAGTAGCTGGAACGCCGATGAGACATTTCATCCAGTGCTCTACTGAGTCATTGTAAAAATAACCCCACCAAGAACAGCTGACCAGACTCACTTTCATGTCAATCTTTTCTCTTTTTATTTTCCTTTAAAAAAATAAAAAATAAAAAAAACCCCCTAAAAGTTGAATTTAAGTAGGAACGCGCAGATTGAGGAGAGTTCTTAGATGGAAGATCCAAGTCATTATTAAAAAAAAAAAACCAAAACAAACCAGCCTGAAATATGTAGACACATATTTGCCATGGAAACGTTGGAAACAACACCAACATGAATCATTTTGGAACTGAGTGGGCACAGAGCAGTTTGGAGGGTCCTGGTTGCCAGCCTGAGACGAGCGAGAGCAGCTCTCCATCCTCACCGGTCGCCCCACGGGGACGGCGCCGCGGGATCGCCGTGGCCGGGGTCGCATCGCCATGGACACGGCATCTGGGGGAGGCACAACGGGGCGTTACGAGGCGAAATGTGCCTGTCCTCAGCTGCCGTGCTGCCAACAGTGATTATTTTGTCTCATAATATCGTGTTCTCTAATCGACCAAGTGAACCTCCAGCCACTGGGCATTTACGCAGCTGCAACTGGGCTGTAAGTGAATTCCTTTGAGAAGCATAAAGAACATCCCAAAATAGCTTCTAACAGACATTTTTTAATATCTACAGACATTTTTTAATATCTTCCTGCATTTTCTGCCTCTTTTTTCTGGATTTCTGTCTTCTTCTTCTCTGTTGGCCAAGATGGGTTCTGAACAAGTTTGACTGCTTCTTAGTTCTTGTGGCTTTTCCCGATGAACAAGGCTGAGAAATGCTTGCACGAATCTCTTAAGTAGCTGTTTGCAGTTTTTTTAGCCTATGTTCACTCTCAGGATAAGTCTCACAAACAGTTTGAGGGTAAAATTGTTATAATTCCTGTTTGAGCTTTTATCCTACTGGAAAAGATAAATGACTGAAAGTCTTAAGAACAAACAGCGAAAATAATCTTAGAAAATGTCCTTTATCCTTCTGCTTGGTTTTTTTTCCCCTTTATATATATTTTTTTCAGAAATCTAGATTTTAGCTACACATAAGAAGAACAGTCTCTGTTTCTCAGTTTCTCCGAGTTAGGGTCTGACCCATGGTGTGGTGGTCTTCCCACCAGGGAAGGACATTCGGTTAAATAATCCTTTTAAAAGACATTTCAGGGAGCAAGAATAACCTCCACCACCGAAGCATGAGCTGAAAAAACCCTCAGGTTATGAGGATGAGGCCTCTTATTGAGGAAAGCAGTATAAGTTCTGCATTCTTATAAGCTTCTCTACATGTGATAAATTTACTTTGAAGTCCCTTTAAACATATCCTAATAGGCATTAAAACTGGAATCATCTGAATTTCAGCCTTTATAGGTAAAGTTAGTGTTCATTTAGAACCCATAACCACAGTAAGGTAAACATAAATCAGTTTCGGACATGTGTTTACTGCATCAGCTGCTTCAGACTCTCCTGGTGGTTAAAGGCAGAACATGTAACTTTGCATTTACTCCAGCAGGTCCTCATGGGTGATGACTTGCACAGCCTTGGCTGGTCACTGTGGTGTGAAACACACCAACATTTCCTATGAAAATTCCCTTTATGCCCAGCAAAGAGTATCTGTGTGAGACAGGTTACTCTGTTTAAATATTTTTAGATGGAGAAAAGTTGCCTTAATTAATTTCAAAAATATTCCTTCCTACTGTCTCTCCAGAGATGGGTATGAATTCTTCTCTTGAGCTGTTGCCAACAAAACATAGCCCTTTCTGGAAGGGCTTGGAGCCCAAAAGCTGCTGATGCTCTCTCTGAATGGGAGAATACCATTTCTTACAAATTATATATCCATTTTTGCAGGCTGTGGTCTTTATGGAGACTTTTCCCAGTTATGCCCCAAATTATCTGGTCCATTAAAAAAAAAACCACATTAGGCATTCCCTACTTGTCTCCATGAGATTATATGATGCATGCTACAATTTTCCTGAAGGTGCTCCTATTTCTGATTGGTTTATTAATTTGTGTTTATTGTAGGTACTCTGGTATAATGTTTTATCTTAATTAGTATTTTTATACCCACTATATTAAGTACGTATGTGGGCAGGTTTTTATGCTGCACGTCTTCCTAGTGCAACTGAGGTTTAGTGTTTTACTTCAAGAAGGAAGAATTATAATCACTTTAAAAGTAATTACAGACACATTTTGCTTCAAAAACAAACTATGTTGCATTAACATGAGACAATATTTTAGGCTGAAATCCATAAGTTTTTAGTCCGATAAGCCTCCTGTTGAGCTGTGCGTGATATCAACCTACCTTAAATGAGGATAAACCTCTCTTCTTAGGATAAAATCTAACCTTTATTTTTCCTCACAGAAATAAATCCTCTTCTTGGCCATTCATTGAAGAAAGAATTTAATCCACCTCTTTTTAAAAATATATGTTTTGTTGTTATAAAACTGCAAAAATAATAAATAATATGCATTTCTAGATTAATTCTTTTGCATTTTACATGTGGGGCAAAATTCTTGTGCTCAAGGAAGTATTTAATTTCTTGAGTAAGACCCTTAAAATCGGGTCCAATAGGAGTAGCAGAGCACTAAAACACTGGGTTTTTTTCTCATGAGAATCAGAATTTGTGCTTCTTGGTTCTTCATGGTGGACACTCAAATAATTAAGTGGCTACTGGCTAATATTATTTTTTGCAACTTTATTCTGTGAATACCCTTTAGCTTAAATATATATCTATATATATTATTTTTTAATTTAAGATATATACTTCTGTTTTGTGTAGAGGCAAGATTTGTTTTCATCTGGTGCTTTCCTGCTAAAAAGCTTAGAAAACCACAATGCTTTTCACTTTACGTTCTTCATTTTCTACGTCTGTAAATAAAGTTTCTGCCTGCTTTGAGCAGCTTCAGTCTTGGATCATTTCAACCAGTTAAGTGGAATTACCTTCAATCAGACAAAGGAGAGGTGTTTGGATGTTTTGCCCTTATTTTTAACTCCTGGTTCTGACATGGGCTGCTCGAGCTGGGCATTTGCATTCAGCAAAGGTTGATGCAGGAGCACTTTAGTTGGTGAGTTTGCAGTTCTGCTCTCAAGGAGGAGCGAGCCGTAAATTACCCACCACTGAGTTGCTGAGTCACTTGAATACTTCAGACTCCTCTAAATGCAAGATCCAGTGGGGCTGCTGAATTATCCTAGGCTGTTTTTCAGAGGATCCTCGTGTCACAATCTCATTCTGAATATGATTTTTTTTTTGTCTGGATAAGTATTTAATTTGAGATTTCCGTAGTGAAGAGAATTGAGTCGAGACATTTTAAGTGCTTCTTCGTCTATCATTAGAGACACCAAGTGACACAGGAAAAGATAATGAACATAGAAAGAGCCCCCAAAGCACTTTTAGATCGTTTCCTGAGAGTCAGCAGGCCAATATTGACTTTGATTAAGCACTCACTTTGGTCCCATTAGTTTGGCAAACTGTGAAACAGAAGCGAGCGTCCTTTCCAAGTTGGTTTTGCATAAACTCTTTTACAACTTCACTTCTGAGGTTTTTTTAGAACATCTCTGTTGTTTTGGTTTTTGCTTTTTTCTTCCATTCCTCCTCAAGAAAGATATTTTTTTAAGTCTTTAAGAGATTCTATAATCTAAAACTCATATAAGGATTTATGGTATGAAGCAGTGACATTTAACAATCTTGCTTTGTGCCTCAAAACTGCAGAGGAAAGCAAAGATACATATTTCCTTCTCAGGAGTTTGTGCATCTGAGGCTTAATTGCCAGATTTTAAATTAAAGGATTAGTTTCTGAAATTATTTTCTGGTGTAGATGAATATTATGGTTATATACAGCTCTGGAATTGTCTGCCATTTGGCAGGGAAAAGCTCTTTCCCTTGTGCCCCTTTGGTGTGAGTTTGAGTCCTGGCCACTGGTATGTATCTGTTAGGAAAGATCCATGGGAAGCTCGACAGAACCTGTGTAGGTTTTTTATTGTAAGTCCCACAAATGCATTTTTAACCATTTTGTTTTTCTCCCAACAATAATTTAAAACAGTGGGCTCTTATCCCTTTAGGCTGTGTGTAGAGTTGGAGATACTGTGACAAGCCTCGAGCTTCTGGTGGGTTTTGGGTGCTGATAAAAGAGGAGCTCACTGCACCTGGGTCATCGGGAGGTCTTTTCCAGCTTAAATGATTTTGTGATCATTGAGGAACCCTGAAGAAAACCCAGCGAATGCAGAGCCTGTTCATAGTCTGAAGGCAGATACTTGGAGTTGGGGGAGTCGTTACAGAGATGAGGGATCTTGCAAATGTTTCCTTTGCCCATGAGGGAACTCTTTCCCAGACTCTGTTTTGATTTGACACTCTTCACTGATTTATGTACTCTGGAAATCTCTCTGGGCCATGCCTGGTCTCAAAGGTACCCAGACAGTTTTCTACTGTAACTTTCTGTCCTTTACAGTTCCTCTCAGGTTGAGAAAATCCTCATCATTAGTTTTCAATATTTCTAGCACATGAGAAAAAAAAATCATGTTACACATAAATGAACGAAAAGGGTAAAAAAGGATTAATTCACTATTTCTTAACATCCTTCAAGCCAATTAGCAATAGGTCTGAAGAACAGACATCTGACAGATTGGCTATAATTGGCAGCATTTTCTGTGGCAGTTTGCTATCACTCTTCTGCTTCACCTGGAAAGTCTTTAAGGAGGTTACATTGCTGAGCTGACATTGCAACAGTCCAAGATCACGTCCATCATCGTTTTTGTTTAAATGGTTTTCATTTTAGGAACACCCTACACATTATTTCACATATTCTTGGCATTCTGTGCCACCAGAAATACATATTAATCCATTGCTAAATATTTTATAACCAAACAGTGTATTCTCATAAATAAAAGGGGAAAGTAGGTTATTTCTTATCCCAGCATTATAATCAGGAATATTGTAAGGGTGGATTAATTAGCTGAGCTGAGGCGCTGAGTCCAAGGTATTGCTAGATAATTTTTTATCTCAGCATCTTGTTTCCAAGCCTTAAAGGTAATCCAAATTGAGGTTTATAGTCTTGTGTATCTGCTAGTGTACAGCACACATAGGGCACGAGCACAGTGGTGCACACACGCCTGAGCGCAGCGACACAGAGCGTAGGCACACATAGGTTTCTACATGAATTTGACATTGATTTCTGGGGTAAACAAATGGTTTTAAGTCTTTACTTGCCCAAAGCTAGATCATAATATTCTGCATTTCAAAGTGTCCAAGTACCTTTAAAGTGATGGCTGCAGAGTCCCCCAAGGCATAAAGCAGATAAAACCTTCTTTTAAAAGTATTTTGCTCACCTTTGTAAAAAAAGGAACTTGGGGTTTATTGAGTGCAGGAAAGGCTCATTCCCATAGTAACCAATGCAGGGCTGATATTGATCAGCAGAGTCAAAGGCAAAACCTACTGACAGGAATAAAGAGCGACTATTCCTTATCCTCATATGTATTCTTCCTGGAGTTCTGTAGGTAACCGATACCACAGGCGTGGAGCGGGAGCCGCCGCGCCTTTGGTTGTGTCGTTAGCACACACCAGGGCTCCTTATCCAGAAGAAAAGCTCTGAGTGTGCCTGATTTTTTACTAGATCCTGCAGTCTTTTCTCTGGCGAAACTCCCTGTGATTTTAGAAGGACTTTTCCTTGAGCAAGGTGTGTGCAAAATGGATCCCTTTGTCTTGAAGGAGCACGACCAGCCTTTGAAATCTCTTTAATGCTTTATTTTCTACCTCAATTAATGAGACCTTAAAGGTGTTTAAATATCCCCTTCTTTGTTCTCCATACTTGTGGCAGGTGTGAGATCTGATAAATTAACATTTGCAATCATGGCTGATGGCTCTTTAATGATTTCATTAGGTGTTAAATATAAGGCTTAGCATCCTTTTTATGTTAGGCATTCCTTTTTGAACTGCACGGCTTCACAGAGAAGATCTTTGATACCAAGAGCTCATGAATTATTGGCATTCAGTACAATGCATATACATACCTTAAATCCTCACTGTGATTAGATCATTCCCAGAATTGACAAGTCTATAAAAATGAAGAAAGGAGACCTGTGAGAGCTGTGCAAGGAGAGATATTTTGTAGAACATGATATCACATAATAAAGAATAAATTCTTTCAAGTCTGATAGTTTTACAAGGTCTTACATACTCCTAGGCAGGTAATAATCTTCCTTACATTTTTTTTTTTCCCCTGGACCTGCAAGGAGCCTTAACATTTTTTCCTGACAAAAACTGTTAGATAACAACTGAGCCAAAATTAAATAACCCCAAAAGTCTTCCTCTCTAATCCCTTCTGTGCATGCTTAATGTTTCATTCTCCCACTTCAATTATGCCATCTGCATTATGTCTTTCGCTCCCGACTCGGAAAGTTGTTAAAAGGAAAAGCCTCTTTGAGAGTGTCACAGCTCCATTATGCAGGCCTATACCTGTGCTGGCAGCATGCTCTTCTTCTCACCTCATATTGCCTTTTGCCTGGGAAAGAGATCCCCGCCGTGCACATCAAACTGGAAGCTGAAATGAAATTAAGCTGGTATGCAGGAGGTGGAGTAGGTTATGATAAGCGAGCAGAGGAGACTCTGGGAAGAGTTTCTAACGTAGTTCTTTGGGGCAAAAAATCACCAAGCTCAAGGCCCAGTCTCGGAGATCGAAATCCTAGCCCAAAAAGTCAACAGCAGGGTTTGGCTCTGGATCCTTAATAATGAAGATAGCCTGGTTTCCACAGATGCTGGGAACACACAGATGTCACTGGCTCCAGTTGCACATTCAGATGTCAAATTACAGGCAGGGATTTCCAACCATTGGGTTCAGACCCCTTCATTTCCTGTTGCAATCCATCTCTGCACAAGGTGTCATCAAGACTTTTTGCAGGATCTTGGCCGAGCAGGGGATGCATTGGACATTTTTGGGAGACTGTATTGGATTTCCAGTGGGATCAATTACTCAAACTGATAATGAGTAACACCAGGCCTTTGGAAATTCTCAGAAAATTCTTGACTTTTGCAGGACCAGCTCAGTAAAATTCACTGATGAGTTTATGATTATTCGAAGAAGATCACGCTATATTGATTCAGAAATAATGAAGGAGCAAGTTTTGGAAAGGTGTTTTATATTTGCACCTTTTACAACCACAAATGCAGGCAGTAGTTTGTCCTCTGTTTCATATCTTTTCACTAAAACCTGTTTTTGGTTTATTTCTAGCTTACAACTGTAACACATAATATCTCAGCCTGACACCCCATATGATTCGAAAATTTTAGGGGGAAAGAAAAATCCCATGCATAATATACATTTATAAACATACAGATACTGCAGATTAAATCGTGCACTGGAATGCAGAGCCATTTTTCTCTGGCTGACTTACAGAGCTGCGCTCTGGAGATGATTTTATGTTTAGTTTAAAATGGGTGCAATATTCAACATAGAAAACTGACTGCCGTTTACCGCCTTCGCAGTCCCCATCTCTCCAACAGAAGAATTGTCGTCAGGGGTTTAGTTTCCAGGATTTTTGGATGTTTCTGAATCCTTGGCTGGGTGTCCCACCCCGTTACCACGACAGACCCGGTACCCGCTGAGCAGTGATCTGGGCACAACAGGAGCAGCTCGAGCATTTGCGCGACAATCGAAAAGGTTCTGGAGAAGGATGTGCTGACACAAAATGCTGTCCTGGGGACCTTCAGTGCCGTTATCTTTAAATGATCCATAATCATTAGGAAGCTCTCCTGGCACTACTAGGATGAGTTTCTTGGAGGAAAAGAAGTCTCCTGTGTAATCCAGTGCTATCGTTTAAAGCTTGCTTTCACTTCTGGAGCCCTGAGAAGTTTTAAGTTCGAATGGCTTCATTTGAAGCATCCTGCAGTAGGGGCTGTCAGCTCCCTCCCCTTTTTCAGAATGGTTTGAAAAGCCATCAAAATGGTTCTTGCAATTCTAAAAAGTATTAGCTGAGTGATGGGATGTTTATCTTTTAACACTGACAGCTCAGAAGTAAAATTAGAGTAAAATCTGAATGATACTTTTCTGTTATGAACAGTTTAAATACTTTTCATCATATTCTGTCAAAACCTGGTTGGATACAGAAGCAAAAAGAAAATTTGATCCTGAAGAACACCAGGAGAAGAGTTGTTTGAGTGTTCAGTATAAAATAGCAATCCAGGGGCCTGGAATTTCCCAGCAGCCATTAGAGGCCTACCAGCACTTCCAGAGACGAGGCCAACAAAGTACAAATACCACTGATAAATCCATCAGAGCTGTGCATGGCAGAAATCCTTCTTGCAGCCACAGGTGGATTTGAGAGCTGTGCTGGAAATTCTGCAGGGGGGGGAAAAAAACGTGATAGAGGACTCTGGGCAATGCTTCTGCCCAGCTCCCAAACCGGTCCGATCGGACGGCGTGACACTGGGAGTCGGAGCATGAAGTTGGACAGGGCTTGGAGCAACCTGCTCTAGTGGAAGATGTCCCTGCCCTTGGAATGGGATTGGAACTGGATGATCTTTAAGGTTCATTTCAATGCAAACCCAACCCATCATTTCTATGAGGCAGCGTGGGAGTTGCTCTGAGACGTTCAAGCTGCCAACATTCAGTGGGAGGGACGTGTCCTTACCCACCAGCAAGGAAGTGAGGCCACCATGAAAAGTAGTTCCTGAACTACTTA
This sequence comes from Falcunculus frontatus, assembly GCA_013398115.1. Taxonomy (NCBI): domain Eukaryota; kingdom Metazoa; phylum Chordata; class Aves; order Passeriformes; genus Falcunculus; species Falcunculus frontatus. The sequence goes on from VZRV01003419.1 coordinate 149,887, forward strand.
TGGATGAAAATTTTTTTCTTGTTGAGAGAAATTTTATTTGTTTCTCCCTTCCTCCATGGTGATTAGACCATATCTGGCCTTTTTCTTTGCCTCCTCCAGAGGTCTTTAGTGTCATACAGAAACTTACCAGCTCATGGGTTCACCTGGGATTTTAGAAAACTTCACAGGAAATAGATCATGCACAATCACAGCAAAGAAAGGCAAATTATTTTCTCTTCTCTGCCTCAAAGCTAATTTTCAAGTCCATCCTTTCATGTGCTTTACAGGAGATTAAAATGAAATTAGTTCAGGAAGGATACTGATCAAGATCATTTTAAGATTTTTCCAAAGCTCACCAGCTTGTTGACCTGTAAACCACCTTTAGCTGGACAGATGGTAAGTAACAAATTGATCTCAGCCAATAAAAATCTGTCAGAACAATCTGCTGTTGGCAGGTGTCAGATAATTATCTCAATGAATAGATAAGCAAAGTAATAAGCAAATTAGAAGCTTCCATTGTAAATAACAGGAGGAATTTTATTTATTTGTTGCAGGCAGGCCCTTGATCATCTGCTGAAAAAAAAAAACCCAAACCTTGTCTGATATCATAGGAAACTCACTGAAAAGTTGTGCGGGTTGGAGGTGGTGTTACCAACACTAAGTTTTTTGCTTTTCAGCACTTTGACTCCTCTATACTGCTTCAAATTTCCAAAAAATACTTGGCTGAGATGTCGCGAAAGTCCATGTCAGAGCAGTTGTGTGATATATTGTTGTGGTTGCAGTTATTTTTTATATGAACAAGCTGTCAGAAGCCTATTTGCAAACCTGGACCTCACTGCCCTGGGCACGCTCATAAAAAGATGGTCTCTGTCCCAAAACTCTCACCCTGAAATAGAAGACAAGAAGATATAAATTGGGTGTTGATGGGCCAAAGAGAAAAGTGCTGTGCTCAGAAAGGAATTCCCGGAAAATATTGCAGCAGGGTGGTGGATAGACACAGGCAAGGACTTGGCAGTGCTGGGGAAATGGCTGGACTCAATGATTTTAGAGGTCTTTTCCAAACAAAACTATTCTCTGTGATTCCAAGACCATTTGGGATGCCACGGAGAAGAAATGTGGGAATGTTTGCATTGGGATTTGGGAATATTTAGCATCTGTGTGAGATGTTTGGGTTTTTTATTCTTGGCATCAATGTGAATACATGTATAGTACAAGGAATTGGATAGAAAACAGCGTGGTTTCTTTTTCTGCCTTTGGAAATGTCCCTTTGGTACCTCTGGGGATGGGTGTGACATTCTCAGACACAGAATCTCTCCAAGGGGAGCTGAAAACGATTGCTGCAGCTGACAAGAGGTGTGTTACAAGCTAAGGATTCAGGTTAGATAGAGCTTGGAGCAACCTGGTCTAGTGGAAGGTGTCCCTGCCCACAGCAGGGGCTGGAATGAGATGAGCTTTAAGGTCCTTTCCAACCCAAACCATTCCAGGATTCTATGATTTTCTAACTTGCACGTGCTGGGATTGTTTCCTGTTTTTGTTAAAGTTTCCGAAGAGATATTTTCAAAGCTCAGGGCACTTCTGTCAGTCCTCAGAGTGCCAAATCCAGTGAGTGGGGCCAGCAGCAGGTACAGTGGCCACAAGCACGGAGTCTGTGAACTTCAGTGTTTGCCTTCGTGTGCACTGCCCTCAGCTGTGCAGGTCCTGCAGGACTGAGGGCATGTCTTGTTCCTTGAGGGAAAATTAGGGCTGGGTTTCAAAAACCCATCCATTACAAAATAAAAACATAAAATTACCTCAGAGTGAAACTCCAAATGATCTCTCTGAGACCTGGAGGCTGGTGGAGGAGGTATCTGGCTGCTCTGTGGCTCCTGTGTGCAGGTCTGGCAAGTGCCACGGGCAAATACTGACCTGGGAGGCTTGGTTTGTGCATCCAGAGCCACGAGAACACCTCACACACCCTGTGCACACCTGAACATCGCCTTGTAAGAGCTCTTAATTGATCAGTGATATCCAGATGAAAATTTCTGTTGCCTTATTGATACCAAGAGGAGACTCGAATTTTAAATATTCATCTTAATTACACCCTTGAATGAGGTTAACTTGTAGTAGACACTCCTGTAAGAGGAGTTTGGTGGTAGCATAACTTGTATTCCTGAGCTCTGCCGAGAGAAAAGGCCAGATTCATTCCTCTCCTTGCTTTTTGCCGGAGCTATACCTTGCATTAACGTGGATCATTAAATCTTTGCTTTTAGGGCAATGGACTGTAGGGGTTGCTGTGTTTCTGGGTGGGAGAGGCCCTTCTGCAAAGGGAGCTGAGGTTGCCTTGCGCTGTGATAGCAGCCTGTGCATCCTGAGCCCAGCAGGGAACAGCTTCCAGAGGCATCAGCAGCCACTGTTTCCATATTTTCTCCTGGCAGGTAACTTTCTAAAACAACACAGGGCACCAGACTTTCATGTAGAACTCATTGCTGAGCAAGAGATGAAAGTCTGAGAATTCAAAGCCACAGAGAATATTTCAGATCAAACCCCAGCTTAAATGGTGATGTTTTACCTTTCGGTTACCAGTTTCATCTGACTTTGCAAGGCTGTACTTAACCCAAGCTTCACTGTGCCTGTGCATCAGGCTGTGTCTGCTCCTTGGTGTTCCCTGAGGGCTTGGTTTGCTTTCTCAGGGTTGGGTCAGGACCAAAAATGCACATTTTTAGGAGCAGCCAGGGGCTAAGTCAGGATAGTCCCTCCTGCAGGCTCACCCTCTGCAGGGGCTGGGAAGTGATGAACAGCATGGAGTCATGTAGGGGAGGATGATGCCTCTTCCCAGCATTTTGCAAAAAAGTAGGGAAAGAGGACACCTCCTCATCAGCCTCTACACCCCCAGGGAGAGGATTTGATGCTGCCTGTTAACAGGAGCCCAGAAAATGTGGCCAAGGATGTGATCCCTATTTAGGAGAGAAGGTACGTGCAGAGATTTGCTGCCCATCCCTGTCTTCCCCTGCTCTCCATGGAGAATATCCTCCCACACCGTGCAGGCTTCAGCCAGAGGTTTTCACTGCAGGAGAGTTATCCTACGTAAATCAGAATTAATTACTCTATTAACCCAGGCATTTAGTTCTTATTGCTCAAGATGCTGCAAGGCAAGAGCATAAGGAGGGACACTTCAGCCTGAACCAAGCAAACAGGGTACAGGTGGCCATGGAAAATTTGGATTCGAATGTTCTATTTTCCCAAGGGTTGACCTCTCAAAATGAGTACTAAATTCAGGGTTTTTTTCCCCTAATAAATAGAGAAGCCTATATCCACTTAGACACCCTATTTCCTCTGGTTTCAAGGGGGAGTTAAAAATTCCTGCATGGTTCCTAAATAATTTTTTGGCTATTGTACTAGCTGCTGTGCCTTTCTTCTGTTGAAGGTTGGACTTGATGATCTTAGAGGTCTTTACCAACCTTAATGGTTCTATAATTTTATGTTTTCTTTACAGTGAGATCCCTGGGCCAGGCTCATCAGAATTATTAGTTATTAGAACCACCACATCTTGGCATTTTTTGTGCTGGCAAGCTATTTTTCAAGGCACTGTTTTCTGGATAAATGGTGGAAAGAACATTTTGTGACTCCTGCTTCAAAAAAAGGAAGCTCAGAACAGTTGATTAAAATAATAAACAGAGAGCCACAACTGGGGACAGGCACAATTTTGTTCCAATGTTGAACCCGTTTCTTTCAAAAGACAAGGGTAATTCAGAAGTAAGTTCTATAAAATAATAACCTGTATAAAGCTGCCTGATTTTAAGATGTGGATCTGGCCCATGTCATGCAGTAGAAATGCTTTTCTTTTGGAAGAACTGGACCATTCAATCCCCATAATTTTTAGTCTCAAAGAATAAGCATTTTCACAGCTCATAACTGAGAGCCTTTTGTAAACAAAATTCAAGTTGCAACTTAGTGCATTGACTATTCCTTTATGGTTTGGAACAATCTGTTTGTGACCCTCATTTCTTTTCGTTTCTGAGCTCTTAGAGGAGGTCACTTCAGTAAAAATGATGCCAAAAATTGACACACAAAATGAAAAATTATTCCGATGTGTATTTCTATGTAGTCAGGGCAATGCCATCTCACAGGCAATTCCAAAAATAATGTTTAAACAAAAAAGTTCAAAGCTCCTTTCAACTTGCTGCAGATTTTACTGCATATTCTTAATAAACCCTCTTCATCTGCTCCTGTGGAAATGTGAGCTTTCAAGCAATGTAAACCCAGCAAAAAGCCTTTATATTTTTTACTTCCTTCTTTCCTTACCAGCACTGCTATTATCACATGGTGTGTTCCACATGATAAGCCATTCATTAAAGCATCACCTACTGTTTTTTTCCTCCTCACTACCAGCTAGAACATGATCTGTCTCTGCAGGAAGACATTGGACCTCTGACCTCTTTTGTAGCTGTTCCAGGCAAATATAATAAACAGGGTTCAGCGAGTTTGTGTAAATCTCTGATTATGTTTACTCTGAAATCCAAGTGTTCATCTCAGGCAGAAAAATTAAGGCTGATTTTCAAATATTATGTACAAACTCTAGCTACTAAGCATTCCATAATGAGCACTTTGGCAATTTAAAGCAAATTAGGGTTCCCACTAGGCAGGAAAGATATACAGTACAGTCAAGTAAAGATTGTATGGTGTTTGATGAAAAATAGGCACGCAGAAAAACATGATACAGGCTCCTGGCTCCAGATGAATGAGGAGATCCTGTGTTAGTGCACTTCATTACTGAAACTTTGCATTGTTCCTCACTTCTGAAAGCTTGGGCTCGGTCTGCTAATGATTTCTGCTGCAGCTTGAGTAAACATCATCCTGGAGAACCACCTGTTGTGGCAGTACGTGCCCTTCTGCTCCGATAATGGGTGGGATATTTAGGATATTGCAATGCAAAAGGGCGATTGAGATACCGGTGTAGCAGTGAAATTCAACGCTGTTGGGGTGATGTGACAACCCTCATGTGAAGAGACCTGCTGGAAAACACTGAAAATGCCAAGTTTGCCTCAGTAGCAGCAGGAGGAGCTGGATGATGGATCTCTGCTCAGGACAGAACATATCTCAGCACAAAGCGGTGCATTACATCCTTGCAGGTGACAATATTTCATAGAGACGTCATCTGGGGGAGTGAGGGAAGAGATCCCTGCCATCAATCTCAGCAGCAACTGGGTGTTCAGTCCAGCCCAGTCACACGTGTGGGGTCTGAGTTCATCTTTTGAAGAGGAAAAGGGACTTGTATTGGTGCTGGGAATCCAGAAAGGGGATGGAAATGGGTAGTGTTGCTGTGTTGTTTTGCTGGTTTGTGCAATGAAAACCTGCACGGGTGGGGAATTTCTCCATTCCGTTTTGCCATTTCTGGATTAAATTTACCTCATTTTGGATTAGTTCTTTACAGGTTGGGTAATAGGTTTGTATCTACCAACTGCAGGGCAATTATGTTGCCTTACAGAAGGAAAAGATATCGTCTGTCAGTGCTGTTCTCATGGTAAGGTGGAAGAAAAAAAAACAGAATAAAATGAAAAGAGCCCAAATGAATGAGGTGTCTGGCACAAAACAATACACCTCATTATGCATTCTTTAAAAGCACTGAAGTTAGAGATCATCTGGCTTCTCCTGATTATTATTTTTACCTAAGAACATGTGCTTTCTCTTGAAATTCAATGAAGATGAACATGTAAAAAATAGAAAATTACCATTTTTGCTTATGAAATAGAAATTTGGAACACAAAGCGTTATTGGAATGGTAATCTTTACTTGCAGACTTAAGTTTGACATTGCTATTTTCTTTGAACAGGACTCATTGAACTGGTAGGTTCTGCTATTATCCTACAGAGTCACAGAATACGATTTTAACATCTTACCTGCCCTTTCACCCTGGCTGAAAACTTACCCTCATTGGTGACTGTAGTTGCAATTTAGCAGGTTTTTCCCTAAATTCTCAAATTCACAAATTTAGTTTGATTTAATTTCACCAGTCCTCATTGTTCAAGGGTGACTAAACCAGCAGAATATCCAAATCCATGCAAGTAATTGTTTTTTCTTTCCCAATGCAATTACTATACAGTATTTCTGATTTAAAGTTACAAGTGGCTTAAAAAATTTTACTTTAGAAAAGTTAAACATGAAAGTGTGAGCTTAGAACCTGAGCAAAAGCACCTGATGGAATTAGATGGTTTAATTTCCTTGAATTTCGAGAGGAAATGTTGGTCAGAATGTCGCTGTGGTTGAAATTATTTGTGCTGTAGAAGGAGAAGAGAGGACAACAGGGATTTGAAAAGTTTTGTGATACATATAAGGGAACTCTCTGATTTCAAGGAGCTGTGGGAAGAAAAATGAGTTATCAGTACCTCATGGAGTAATTTCAAGAGGTTTGGGCTTTTTGGGTGTGTTGGGGATTTTTTTTTGCATACCTCAGCTAAAGCTTTGAAATTTCCACAGAGCATTGTTAGAAGAGAAGACGATTAATTATTTATTGTGGAGATAGGAGCAGAGTCTGCTTCCATCAGGACTCAGAGGAGGGGTATGGATTCAGGATTCAGTAGAGGGGTAAGCCCAGTAAGAGTGTTGTGAGTGTGTGAGTATGGGTGGGAGAAGCTGAATCATTATTAATTGCAAATTGATCAGTTGCCTTTTTTTTTTTTTTCCCTCCATGAATTATTCATGAACAGATCCAAACTTCTGTGAATATATTCAGTATTCACCTAACAGTTGGGATGAACAACTTTCAGAAACTAGTGATTGACAGTGAACCTTCTGGTACACTATTTAAACAATATTGATTCATGGGCTTGCTAATATGTTTGTCTTTATCGTAAAACTCGAGCAGACCCTCTCTGTTGGCAAAAGCACATAAAGAGCTGCTTGGGTGACCTCCCCACCCCGGATAAAACACATTGTACTTCATCACACTGGAACATCTGCCCTCAAAAATTACACTGAAGTACAGAAAGATAAGATCGTAATCAGAGAACCAGAGAAGCACAGACTGGTTTGGGTTGGAAGGGATGTGAGAGACCATCTCGTTCCACGCCCTGCCATGGGCAGGGACACCTTCCACTATCCCAGGTTGCTCCAATCCTCATCCAACCTGGTCTTGGACACTTGCAGAGATGGAGAAATGATGCTTGACCAAATTAGCACCTCACACACAATTTATACCCATATTGTAGATGGCAAAGTTGCCACCTTCTTGTCTTACTCTAAAGCAGGAGCATTAAACACTGCATTCCTTGATTTCTGCTTTTTAGACTTCTCAAATCTTTATGCACTTTACAAAAAGTATCAATTCAGTCGGCACAGAATACTCACTGAAGTGCTCCAGCAATGAAACACTGACTCAGATTCTTGCCTACTACAGTGACAAGCAATAAGACAAGTTTGTCTCTAAATTCAGCTTTGCAGAATTTTATGCAGGTCTTCAATGTTGGGGGGTTTTTTTAGCCCATCACCTTTCAGATTCTGATACTGATTCTGAAACAAAAAGTGAAAAAAAGTAAAGCAGAGCCCCCACATTCAGGCAAAACCTCCAGCCTTTGGTGTTGTGTTGACTCAAACCATGCTGGAATTGTTGTCAGAGCTGCAGGGAGAAAATGTCCACAGAAAATACGAATGCCAGCACAAAACGAGGGTTAAAACAGGCAGATTGATAGGTTTCCCTAAAAAAGAGGAAAATAAAACCCCCAGCAACTGCACTCTGTCTCTACACTGAGTCCATAACTAGCTGAGGGCACAAGAGCTGTTTGTTTTATGGACAGATCTTGTGTGTGAGAATAGAGGAGGGATCTAAGGACATGGCCAAGCACTCCAGAATGGACTGAGGTACCATGTGCTCGTGCAACAGGGTGTGAAATCTGCTCCACCCTACTTGCTGGAATGACTTCCTGCACACACCAGCTTTAAACCTGCCTTTTGTCTCCCAGATAATCACAGAAATAATGAAGAGTCTTCAGTAATGTTGATTGAGTAGGATGTTCACCATACATTTTACGAATCAGGGTGATATGGGAGCAAAAACAGCCTGATGGTTTGAGGTGATTTGCTTTTGAATAGCTGACATCTCCTCCAGCCTGTGAATCTCCCAGAGCTCCTCAGCCCTCTCGCTGTGGGAGACCATTCCTTCGCTGTGTGTCTGTCAGGAATTTGAGATCTGATGGAGGGAGATGCGTGGGAAGCTTTGACAGAGCGTTTGACGCCTGTAAAAAGCAAATGTCTCTGCTGCAGAAGGTGGACTTGGCAGCAGGGTGGTCACTGTCCCTCTGGAGTCCTCTGCCCAGTGGCTCTGAGTGGACCTGTGGCAGGAGAGCAGCAGCAGAGATGGTTTGCAAGGAGATCAAATCATTATTGTTGCACTTCTGGAGACAAGACAACCGAGGTTATCAGATAAAAGCACTTCTTGGATAACATGCAGAGCAAGGGTGGCCTCAGAAGGATGGTGAGGACACAGAAGGGCACTGTGTTCAGAAATTTGTTTTCTCTAAATTAACTAAACACCCTTTTGCATTTTCTGGAGGAAAATTAATATGCATAAAGAGTTGCTTGGCTAAGCCTGTATCTCCTCACTTTACTCTTAAAATTTAGTTGAAAGCTTTACTTTTTCTCTAATCAAAATTATCAAAACTTTTACAGTCGAGTCTTGAGGAAAAGCAGCTGATCCAGGGGGGGATGCAGCAAAGATCAGGACAAGTTGGAAAAGGGAAGTTCTGACTGAGATGCCAGATTTGATGTATCTTCAGGTTTCAATGTACTGGGGTTTTTGATTGGGGTTTTTTTGGTTGGTTTTTTTCCCTTCCTTTTATTATTTTTTTTTTCCCGAAGCAGGTGGGACATAATCCACAGTAAACCAGAGAAATACCACAGAATTCCCTTTTTCCACCTGCCATGCTGCCAGACATTTTTAAAAAAACATTAAATTATTTAGGATCATAAGTCCCAACATGGAGAGAAAGGAGAGCAGTAAACATTAATGTGTACCTTCAGTAAAAATCAACTTAATTGAAAAATAAAAAAACTCAATTCTATCGGTATGTCGTTGCCAGGGGTGAATTTTACTTACCTTATTTAACTTACATTTACTTATCTGAACCAACCGAGCTGAATATTTGGCCAATCTTCCCAGAGCTTGCCTTCCTGCAAGCAGAACTGTCTTTTTCTTCATGTACCTTCCCCATGCACAAATCTGGGACACTCTCCTATCAAGGCACAAATACAGGGACTTGATTATAATCATGTGTGGAAAAATTTACCCGGAGGTGGAGCCCAGCAAAGGAACAAACCACAGGGCTGCAATACAAGTTATCTGGCAACAATACAAATTACCTGGCAATGAAAGAGCCTTGGAGTTTTATGAGTTAAATCAGGGGCAGCTGTCTGCTCTCTTTGTACAAAAAGTGAAAATGTGGGATAATTTTTCAGGGGAGAAAGCAGGAACCCCACATGTGCCTATGTGCAGGTCTTGCTATTTACCTGCTGCACCCTGATTCTTTGGAAAGTGTTTTATTAGAATTAAAATACCCGGTATTTTCTCATTCCATCAAATCCCATTCCCAGTGTTCCGCTAATGTCACTCGCTAAAGCCGGAGCACCTTTGATCTCATTCTAAGCCCTGGAATAACGAGGAGACATCAGTCAGCCCGGCTTTGGTTTAAAGGAGATAGCACAAAGTACCTGTGCTCAGTGTCATAATGCTCACAAAATATGAATGAAAAATCGTTTACCTCTTCCCCATTATTATTTGTCAAAAGCTTGCCTGCATAGTAAAGCTTTAGGAAAATATCTTTAATTGTATTTTGCGCCCAGCACTTCTTATTTTGAACCTCTGGCTTTTTTAAGTTCTCATTCACCATATATTATAATCATAATAATCATCAATAATAATAATAATTAGAAACGGAAAATTTCTTTGAATAGTAAATTTTAGCCTCCTGGGACTGTCAATTGTGGATGGGCTCGTGATTGATCAGAATATTACACAATGGCGTGGTGTAACTCTTTAGTGTGATGTTGTAAAATGGAGTATTGCTTCTGTTATTTTATCCAGTTTGCTTTTATATGACAGGGTTTATTGTGCGTTATGTTGTAGCTCATTCCTCTGTTCACAATGCCTACTGATGTGTAATTATGACTTGTCTGAACTGTAAGAAGGAGCAGTAAGTGAAAGAAAATCTGCAAGCACACTTGATTTATGAGCCCTGATACTATATTACAGTCCTAATCTGCCTGCTTAACTTAGCTTCAGGCAAACTTACTGTATAACATGCTTACGATTAGCACTGCAGCAAGTTGTAGAAGATTTACTCTGTTGGAGCTGTGAGACTTTTTTTTTTTAAATGATTTAGTCATTATTTCAGTTACAGGTATGGCAATAAATTATTCCCCATATAAAGACCCTGTGTCAAGGAACAGCAATTGCTAAAAGGCTTTTTATACAGTAACAAAGAACAGAGCTTGGAGTGTTTTCCTCGCACAAAACATCTTAATGTTATTGGTCATTTTTTTATGATGAAACTTCTTTACACATTCTTCTCACATTCATACAATTTGTTTTATTATACTGCAGCTTTTGTAGCTCAGTACAATCTGCTTATTATAAGAATGTCTATTTGGACCCAGTGAATCTCATATTTTCAATAGTGGCCCAAAATAGAAATTACTATGGATGTGCAAATGAAAAGAAGGCCATAAAGCAATGACCTAATGTCAGGAAGAAAAGATGTAAGGAGATTTGCATTTTTTTTTAATCACCATTCATGAAGACAGATGCATTCGTTCAGTCTTGGTGAAACTATAGCATATTCAGAGCAGCTACTTTGGGTAAACTAGAGGGGCGCATTATTACCCTCGAATAATAAGGATCAGTGTTGATCATTCAGGGCCTAGTTTGGGGCTCATTGAAATCGCTGCCTGGCTTGCCATTTGACTTCCCTGGAATCCCTATTATACAGTATTCACTGGCAAATAAGCAAGGGATCTAAAGCTTGATCCAGGGAAAGGCTCCCATCAGTTAAATGGGTGGCAGTCATTCTTTTTTTTTTTTTTTTTTTTTTTTTTTTTTCAGAGCAGAACTGCTTGCTTGAGTCAAGGTAGGTGTTCTTGTCAAGATTTTCTAACTGGTCCTTAGAATGTTATTTTTTCTTGGATTTAATAACAGTAGGATTTTTTTTTCAAAAAATGGAAATTCGTGTCATAGGAAGTGAGAACCATATGAGATGAACAAATACAAAATATGCATCTACAGTGGATGAAATGCTAATAAATAGCTGTATGAGAACAATTTCTAGGCAAACTCTCCTTTGTTTTTCAATTTTTTTTAATTTATTACCTTTTTTCTTCATTAACACTGCCATTGTGAATTATAAATGTTATTTTTCTCCTTTGAAAACACCTCCTTACACCTACCTAAAAGACTTTTATGATTGCCAGTGGAAGAAGGACTTTCCAAGAGAGACTGCACTCTCTAAGTTATTTGGTGTTTGGGGCACTGCAATAGCAAAGCAGAAAGGTTTCTGAGGGGTGCAGTGGAACTGCAATCATATATGGACAGTGGACAATAACATCCTTTAATTAGGAACAACAGTATTTTCAAGCTTATACTGCTTCAGTGAAGTTACCATAAACAGTGAGCTTTTTATAGTGCAACAATAAAGCCTTTTAATTTCTTGTGTTTTATCTTCTACAAAAAAATGGCCTCTGCTACACATTATAGAGCCACCAAGGAGTTGGCTTTCCTACAGCTGGGCTCACAAATGTAATCCTGAGCACAAAACCTAGGCTGGAAGTGGAGATGTGTGGTGACCACTGCCATCATTTACCATTATGTCCTTTGGTAGCCCGGGCCATTTGCAAGGGCAGAACGCACAGCCCGGCTCTTCAAGTGCTGGTCATCATGTTACAGTCATCATCTGCAAGTATTTGTTGATGCTATTGACTGAACAAAAGGTTTATGGGGCAGAAGATGTATTTTTCTAAATGCTGCTGTGCTACCTATAACCTAATTAACTTTACTTTAGCCAGCTGAGTGTACCTGGAAACCAAATATATCATGTGGCAATTAGCTTTCCTCCTTCTGGCTTAGTACACTTAAGTTGCTTATTGAAAAGGTTAAATATTGATTGAAAATGGATAATAGAACCATATTACAGTTGTATGCTAAATGGCAGAAGTTGCCTGTAAAACATTTCCAGTTACCCCACAGTAATGCAGTTAGAAAGCAGCAATCTGCCGCTAAAGCACCCAGGCACAAAACCAGGGACAAATATAAATCACCCACAACGCAGCCGTTCTTATCAGCACGCCCAATTCACACAAACATGTTTGGAAGTTCAGTCATTAATTATCGTGATGTTGAAATAATAAAATAAAAATAATAATTGCTTTGTGAAGCGATCTGTTGCCTCCCTCCTCCTCCTCCTCCGACAGAGGCTCCTCTCTGTCTCTCCCTTTCTCTCTTGGCCATGGGAAGCCACATAGACAAAGTATCAAGTGATCACATAGCATGAACTACAGCCCGAGGCAAAGCTTGTTATTTTACTTGAAACGGTGATGCATTTAGGACCCAGAAACTGTCAATAATTTTTTCTGACTTCCAGGGGATAAAAATTCCAATTACAGGAACTTTGCTGTGAAGCTGCATAGTCCAGTGCCACGTATTAATATTACAAAACATCCTTAGCACCTATCAGCTCAGTTTTATCTGTAGTTCAGATCAGAATTGCGTGGATCTGTGAGATTAAGCTGATTTAGTCTAATTGTTGCTTGTTTTGAAGAGTGGAAAGTGTATCTTCAGAAAAAACCTGGTCGAAGCAGGCTCTGTGGACAGTAACACAATTTGACTTGGCATCCTTCAGCCAGTTGGCTTTAGTAAGTCTGAGAATATACATTCAAGGGCCTTTGGCCATTTTTATCCCTATATTTTTTTCTATAAAACACGGGTTTAAGTTTCTTAAGTCATTGCAGCAAAGACCTTTTCTGAAAGAATGGGTTGAGGAAGTGTTTTTTAGGCTCTGTCCCTTCATTTCTGGGATGTGGGAGATGAATTCAAATGTGTAGAGAAGTGTGCAGAAAAAAATTTATCTGTTCCTGTGCTCTACCCCCGGGGAATCACAGTGGAGATTAAAAAATAGACAGGGGAAGCATGAAAAAATTAACCTTGCAGAGCATGTCCTCAGTGAGGGGCCATGGAGAGGCTCCGTGGCGGAGTGGGATCGGAGGAGAAACCACATGGAAATCCTCGGGAAAAGGAGGTTGGAGATGGAGCTTTGCATTCCTCTGGTGATTTTCTGCTCACCTGCGAGGAGCTCAGTCCTCTCTCCTCACCTCGCAGCAGCAATGCACGCCAACATTATTCCTGGTGCTCTCCCACCACGCTTTCCCATCTGTGCCACTCCTGGGGAGTGAGAAAGTGATGATATAACCCGATTTAATACCACAATAATATAACCACACCAGAGAGAGTTCCTCCCACTCTGCACTTCTCCACTTTCTCCTCCATCAGCTGGGGACTTACATCTCTGACTCTCATCTTTATATATATGAGGTCTGGTCTTATTTTTCTTTCTCTTTTCTTTTTTTTTTTTCCTTTTCCCTTTAAATAACGCTGCTGTGCTCGCGTGGCATTATTGGTTGTTAATAGCCCGGTGCCAATACATCTCTTAGGGATGGACAGATGCACACACGAGGCTGCACAAGGCATAGCTAACAAATGTGTTTATTATTGACAGAATAAGAACGGCCACGCTGGAAGATTAAAAGTTGGCTGCCTGAGGTTCCCCCCTCCGGTTAACAGTTCACAGCTTTGTTATTTCAGGTCAGAGACAAACTAAGCCCAAAGATGTAAAGCAGGGTCCGAGTGGCCACGGAGGTGAGGCTGCAGCAACAGCAGCACAGGATTAGTTCTGCTCGTTGTCTCGCTAGTTTTGTAAAGGCACCCTGGGATGAAATTATGATACAAATATTTTTCACAATACAGCGTTTTCTGAAAATCTCACACTCGTTTCTCGGTGTTTTCGGGTATAAATATTAAATGTGTAATTGCAGTGTTTCCTTCCTTTTAATAACTGAATTGTTGTAGCTGTGTAGGTCTAAGAGTCTACAGGAGACAGTTTGTAGGGGTAAACAATGCCTCAGCACTATATTTGCTGTTAACCTTTATTTTAGCATGAGGTGAGTTGTTTGTTTGTTTCTTTGTGGTTCCCTCATTTTTCTTCGGATCCAATTTACAAATATATACAAATTATATACAAATAACTCCATATGATTAGTGCAACATCTTCTGTTCATTTGGCTTAGTGAAAGTGGATGTTGTGTATTTACAAAAGGTTCCCAAATCAGTAATTACCTTTGGAGGTAAGATTGAAGTGGCTTTTGTTATTTAATATTTCTTTTCCCTGCACTTCCAGATCAAAGTTTAATAGAAATAATAATCAAACATATCTGCTAGTGTTAAAAAAATAACAAAAGTCTTTGTAATGTGGGAGAGACACAAAATAATGCACCAGTTGTACAGTCAGGTGCTGAAATCCAAATATAAATAGGAAGAGACAAGAGAACATGTGAGATGTATGAGCTTTGATACACAGGTTGAGCTTTTTTTCTTCGTTCAGGAAATTATTTTAGCAGTTTTCTTGTATTATTTGGAAACCTTGGCATTTGGGGCAGTACTAAGGTCTGTGCATTTTAATTTTTCACAAGGAGCAGAACAGCTTCAGAACTATCAGAATTGCTGAGCGTTTTATTTTTCATTGGACTGTTAAAAAGGTGTCTTCACCGTGGTTAATTATTAACCTTTCCTTGTGTATAATGGCATTATCTTAAACAAAAAAAAAAAAAGGAAAGAAAAAAGGGAAAAGAATGTTTTTGTACGTTATCTCCTTGGTTGGTTGGTTTGGGTAATGAGGATCCCAAATGAACCTCCTGCAATTTTATACATTATCGAGCCTAAACCTCGACGACGTTGCGCGAAAATATTTCGAAAGCCTCCCTCGATCCAGCTATAATGCTGCTTAAATATGTTGGGCAACACGCACCCTACCTTCCTGCATCCTGCCAAATGAACTGCAGCATTCCAATATGGTGCCACATGTGCATGGAAGCCCGTAGCACTTGTAACAGGTGCTGCCGGAATGCGCTTGACAGAGATATCGGCAGGAAGGTCATCTGTGACAACAAACACCCGAAATATCACTGCAAGGTTACCTCAGCACTGCCAGGGTGCTGTGGCGCCAGAAAAAAAAAAAGGGGGGAAAACCAGGGGAAAAAAAAACTGGGAAGTTTTGGGAGGAAGGTTTGGGATGAGGTTAGTGAGGATGTACGAGGGAGAGCTCGAAATGATGAAGGGATACAAGAGATGACGACACCTTCAGAAGGGCATCTCTTTGAATTGAACCAGTTGGACAGAGAATGAGCTGCTGCTCTGCATCTTCTTGCGTGGAAATTTGTTTCCTCCAAGAGAACAGAGTTAAGAGCATAAAACACAGAAGAAACCATAAAATACAGGAGAAACATAAAATACAGACCATATCCTAACCATAAAGAGTGGTGGAGCTTAGGCTCTTTTATGAGGGCAAAAGTATTTTGTTTGATTATTACTGCATTTTGAACTTATTGCTGTGTTTTCAGGGTGGAAAAAAAAGCCCCAAACACAACCCAACAAACATTCCCTCCGTTTAGGCTGGGTCTCCGGCAATCTGTCCTCTGCATCGTTCTTGGCCTTTGTCTGACATTTATGGTCTTATGTTTATCATCGTGAGCAGAGACCCAGTTTGCTCCCTCTCCTCTCCCCGCCGCTCCTAACGTGGCATCTGAAGCTGTTAAAATTATAATTAACGGGGCTGCATTTCCCTGGGATTGATTCCCACGAAGGGGCTTTAGCAGATTTCCCTGCAAACTGCTACCGTGCAGCCCAACAATGCATGGAAGCACTTTATATCTTATTTGTATTTAAAAGTCAGATATTTTGTTCTGGATAAACTTCAGAAATGCTCTTCAATTCTCAGTGAGGCAAGCATTTCAATTTTCTGCAATATTAGCAGGGGTAACTAATGATGGCTAATTTTTGCCTGTAGTATTTCCCTCAATCTGCTTGTGCACTTTCAGTTACTCTGGCAGCAGCAGCATTTGTACATTTTCTGGTCACTAAACACTCAAGTACAATTGTAAGTGATCAGTTTACAGTTGGCCAACAAAAGAGCTGCGGGAATGTCTAAAAGAAAAAGAAATTTGAATAAATATGCATGTGTATAGCCCATATTCTGTGGGCAAGAGGGAAGGACAGAGGGCAACTCAAATACACTTTAGCTATACCAAAATATATTTTGAAAAATAAGATCATGTATTTATCCTGCCTTAAAAATGTCTAGGATAAATCCAAACCACACAGATTTTGAAAAAACATTAGTATGTTTCTTCATGTTGGAAGCAAAACCTCTTCATCCATTTTGTCTCTGATTATTATTTCCTTCATTTAAAAAAAAAAAAAAAATGTTGAAACTGTAGGTTTAAGACAGAGGCAATTTGGTTTGTACATCAGAATTAACACCACCTTATGAACACATCTGAAAAGTATCTAGTTCAAAGAGAATATTTTAGATAGGAAGATAACATTTTAAAAATACACAATTGTAAAACTGCATGAGAGTCTTCTCACTGATAATACCTCGAAAGTGGAAGGCTTCAATATAATTTGTTAATCTTCCCAACTCCTGGGCTATTCAGAAAAACTGAACATAAATGGCAAGGAAATATTTTTAAATGAAGAGGCAGCTCACTTGTGCCCTTACTAATTAATATTTCCCTTTGAAATTTAATTATTGTCTAGCATTTTGGACTGTGCTGTTTGTGATGGAGTGGCAAGAACAGTTCAAATTAAATCAGAACTCTATGGAGACAGTTCAACAGCTCGTGTCACAGGGAAGCTTTCGTTAGAAATCTCACATCCTGCAAAAGATATTTCTCTGTTTTTCTGTGAAGAGGTGTCATCGTTCGTGACACCGCTCTGCAGACATAATGCCACAGAAACAGGGGAGTGCACCGTTGGATTTGCATGTTTTATACTAAAATCATCTGAAATGCAGGAAACCTGCACAGCTCCATGCCTCGATCAGATCAAATCAGTGTGCACTAAAAGGGAAATCCGTCACATTAAGTATCAAAATATTAAAGGCTAAATTATGGCTTTTGCGGCGGCAGCCTCGCGGGGCCCGGGGGAGAGGGGCAGTGCTGGAGCGGCTGCTGGAGGCTCTGCAAAGTGCCGAGGTGCTCAGATATCCTCCAGGGACACTGGGAAAGGCACTTAGGAGCGGCATCTCTCTAGCACAGAGATGCTGAAAGAGATACCCCTGCTCAGCACTGCCTTCCTGGCGCTGGGTACCGCTGGCAGAATTCGGACCCCGCATCTTTCCTCGTTCGCTCATGGCCAGGGGGAGTGATTTAAATGTCACTCCTCTTTATAAGTGTACAGAACATTCCTCTGCCGATCCCTCCTATCCCTGTCTCAGGACATTAGGAGACACAAACACGGGCTTCTGCCCCTGCTTCTGCCAGCCATGATCCTGTGAGCCGTGAAACGCCTCTTCTCCCCCTCTCTGCCACCTCCAATAGCTTCTGAGTGCAGGAAAGACATCCTGACTGCGTGGATTCGTAAAGGCAGGAGGCAGAATGTTTTGCTTTCATCATCTATTGTTGTGAATAAAAGCCACCATATCTGATCCTTAGTGTCAAGGCCATAACCTCAGCGGGTGAATCCGCGTAGGTTCACAGAATTGGGTCTGCAGCCATGTCTAGCAGGTGGTCCTGCCTTCCTTTCCCACCTCGCGGTGCTGATGACTATGACTTCCTGCTGAAATTGCAGAAAAAGGTGAAAATTTAGAGCTTTAAGCACTGCAAATATGCACATATGTGTATAAGGGATGACAGAAACAAATCATAGATTCACAGAATGGTTTGGGTTGGAAGGGGCTTTGAATATCTTCTTGTTCCACCCCCTGCCATGGCAGGGACACCTTCCACTATCCCAGGCTGCTCCAAGCCCCGTCCAACCTGGCCTTGGACACTTCCAGGGATCCAGGGGCAGCCACAGCTTCTCTGGGAACCCTATGCCAGGGCCTCACCACCCTCACAGGGAAGAATTCCCTCCCAATGTCCCACCTCACCCTGCCCTCTGGCAGTAGGAAGCTTCTCCCTTTTTCTGGACCCGCTCCAACGCATCCATACCATGAAGCATCAGTAGTTTCAACCTCTTTAGAAAGCAGTGCAATGTTATAGGTGACACTAAAGGTGCCAGGAATACTTGGAGGTGAACTTTCCCCTCATCTCAGAAGTCACTTTGCTCTGGGAACTTTGAGAGCTCAGTCCAGCCATGACACAAGAACTGGCAGAGCTGAGATCACCCCAGACCTCCTGACTCCGGCCCACTGCCTCCACCCGCAGCACCAGGGTTTGTTGGTAAATCCCGGTTTCACAAACGAGCTGTTCATTTGGGATATAATGCAGGATCTATCTTTGGGTGTATTTCCATGCATTGTTCAAAGAGCTGCAGCCCAGTCAGCACGTTTCGAGTGAAACACAAAGTTGTTCCTCATCTGATGAGGGAATTTTCTCTGTTGGAGTCCAAGCCAGAGACTTTGGTGAGTCACCAGAAAGTGCTTCTCTCAGCAGCAATAATTCACCCTTAACCATTGTTTTGGAACACATGGCACTACAAGAAATTGAGAACCATCATTTTAACTCCATATATTTTTATTGAGTAAAATTCTGTTGTATGTTTTCAGTCATGACTCTTGGAAATGTGAGCAAGTGCTGTGTTGGTGCCAATTCTGTGAATCCCATATCTCAATCAACCTGGAAGTACAATGATATTATTTATCTCTTCAGGGCAAAAAAAAAAATTAAAGTAATTGTGAAACCTTAAATAAAATCAGAATTCAGATTTAATTGGGAGAAACAGTCGGAATCTGTGAGCGTACCTAGAGCTCTTCAATCCAAAAGCCCATCAGAGTAGGTTTTCTTTGGACATTGTCAGGAGTTCAGAGGAGCAGAATGGATGAATAGGTGTTATCACTTGGAATTCTTGGATTTGGTTGGCAACATGAAATTGTCAGAAACAAAAAAGGCAAAATAAAAAAAGCACGAAAATGTCAGAACCTCAGTCTGGCTGGACCCTAAAAACAACAGAAGTTCAGGAGGTTGGCTGTGTTTTACAGCTCAGTTGCTGATTGTAACTCATTTGGGAAGGATGAGAATATTTGAAGATGCATTTGTGGTTGTGATGAACTCAGGAATTCCTTGGCCAAATGACTGGAGCAACTTCCAAACCTAAGGCAAGGAAAGCCCCAAGCTCAGATTTCCTTCTCTGACTCCAACCTGAGAAGGAAAAAATCTTCCTTCAAAAAGATCTTCCTTCTTCTATCACAGGAGATCACATAATATCTCCCCCCTATTTCCACATGATCCAAGGAAGAGAAAGAGGTTGGATCCATGAAAAGCTGCCCTGGATCAATTAGCAGATGGAATCTGTGATGAGGAAAAGATCCAGAGATGAGAAGTTACAAAACTGACTTGTCTCACTGGTGCATCTTCCAGCATCATTCACAGGAAGCAAATGTTAGTTCATGGAATAGGAGTGATACTGTGGAATAATGATATTATTGGAAGCTGACCCCAGTCTGAAATTCCCCCAGAATGCTTTCACTTTCCCTGGACCAGGGGAAGCCATAGAATATAAAAATTCTCTTCCCAAGGAAACAAAATTGACTACAAACAGACCTTTAAAATCAGAACAAATATTTTAAAAGAAGTTAAAATCTTCTTTTATCTGTTTCCTGCTTGTAGGTCAGCACTTCCAAATCAGTTGAACATCACTGTACATTGAATATAGCATAATGTATGTAAATAGATTGGCAATTAGAATGAAGGGAAATGCTAATATTTGGTGATGTTACAAATGAGGTCATGGCTATTTTTTATGGTTTCTCCTAATAGAATTGTACATTTGCCTTTCAAAAATGTCAATAAAAGGACCGCAGGAAAAGCTATATAAATAGGGGGTTTTTTGCAGTCTTTCTTATAGTATATTTAGAATTTTGACATAATTTGAAATTTGTTCTATTTTATTTAGTTCTTTAGGGTTTTTTTTCCTCTATTGTTGTTTTATGCTTGATGGTTGATTTGCACATAAATTCCTTCTGCTA
Organism: Falcunculus frontatus; assembly: GCA_013398115.1. Lineage (NCBI taxonomy): Eukaryota > Metazoa > Chordata > Aves > Passeriformes > Falcunculus > Falcunculus frontatus. The sequence goes on from VZRV01003419.1 coordinate 170,061, forward strand.
TGTTGAAAGTCACACGGGATCCAGCCCTTAGGGGAAATATTCACAAGAGATTTGGTAAAATATTGGTTTATATTTAACTGCTTTTTCCACAGCAGCAAAGAAATATTATGTTGTTTTGGTCATTTTACTTTTATATAACTGATAAAGGTGGGAGAAAAATGAATTCAAATTTAACTCATCTAAACAAGAAATGTTTCTGAAAATCCTAGAAAACAAGAAACATATTTCATTTTTTTAATACATAAATGAATCAAAACAGCATTCTGAAACTAAAAATAGATAAATACTGAAGTTATTGCCCAACCAAATATACCTTGTGATGTCTGAATATTTATTCTTGGAGTGACAGAACAGAATTTAATTGTTGGTGGAAGAAAAAAAAAAAAAGGAAATAAAACTAATGCTAAAATTTGCATTTATAGTTTTTCTGGTGCCTTTAGTGTGGGAGGCCCTATGCTCTGCTTTGGGATCACACATGGGCATGGTTTCTAACACAAAAAATATTATTGAAATGTGAATATAGAGAAAAGAGACTATTTTAGTTGTGATTACTGCTCTGCAATCGGGGATTCAGCTGCCTATCAGAAAATCTGAGGTATCTAACAGGGACTTTGGGCCACCAGAGATCTCAACCAAATAAATGAGGATATTTCTGAAGCTTAAGGCTACTCAGAAGGATAGACAGGGATCTCCAAATGTCTCCTAGCCAAATGAACTTCTTTTACAGTAAAAAATGACTGCTCTTAATGGAAATTTAACCCTTCTTTCACAATAGGATTTTTTTTTAAAGAGGGAGGAAGTAGAGAAGCTTTAGACAAAAATACCCTAACAACCAAGCCACAAAAATCAGGATTCCCTCTTACATTCAGGCTGCAAACATATTTGCATTGGCTTTCAGCTGGAAAGTAATCTGGCATATAGAAACCAATAAATGGTGGGTTTCCAGTGGCTTCCACCTGTTAAAGAGTTGCAAGACAGCAGTAGCCTTTTCAAAGCCATTAATAATGCAGAAGGTCAATATCTAAACAGATATATTGAATTACACTCTGTATCATTATAATAGCCAGAGTTTTTGTATCACAGGTGATTTTTTTTTTCCTGCCATTTGACCCTTTCAAGCTAATTAAAATAACGCAGTTTGGGCTTTTTGATAATGTTAAGGATACTGTTGTGCTGTTTATCCCAGTGGTTACACTCCTCAAAATGGATAAAAAAAGACACTATCCACTGCAGCAAAGTGTGTATTGATTTTTATTAACTTCGCAGCTCCAGTCACTCAACAAAACTCCCCAAACACCAAAAAATCAAAAAAGTTAAACCCAAAAGTCTTTTTCAAAGAGCATTTTTTCACAACAGTGAGAATATTTCAGAACAGTAGTTTTTTTCTTCAGATTATCATCAATTTATGTGAGTTTAGAGGCATACAATGCATAGAAACATTAGGAGTTCGGTGTTCGTGCTCTGCGGTGATCTGCAAAATTTCAGTATTACAATCATTTCATTGCTGAAAAGGTAAAAAATAAGGCAGTGCATTCATTTGCTGTTATGTATTTCCCCATATGTTTTAAAATCCATAGTAATATCAAATTCCAAAGCCAGGAAATCTGCTGTCGGCGTCTCCCATTGACATTTTCTGTTTGTGTAGAGGAAAATCAGGTCAAACCAAGCCACTAACAGCATCACAGCCCTGTTTCTGCAAAATATTTTGTCACTACAGAATGTGGTGATTTCGTTGCATGTGTTCCAGTTTTCTGAATTTAGTGATTGATCTCAGGGTGTTCGAGAGCTGAATCTTTGCTGTCTGAGACCTTAAAAAACTCTGACTGTAAAGGTTTAATCCAAACCCTGTTTGCCTTCACTGGTAATTGAATTAGACCCTAAACACAGATCACATAAAGTTGAGTGACTTATGTCAACAGGGAGGGATCCCTGATAGTCTTCAAAATAATAGAGAAGCACAAAACCTGAAATTCAAGGAAAAAAATTAAATTAGATTAAATTCTCTTCTACTCAAAACTGTAATTTTAGTATGAAGTTCCTTCAAAATCGACTCCTTTTCCTTTTCAGCTAACTTATTTGGTTTAATTAGCAGCAAACACTTCATTGATTCCTGTCCAACAAAGGAAAATTCCGTAGTTCAAATCTCTCTGAAGGAAAATCCCATTCATTTAAATATAGGAATTACAGTTGCAAAACGAAGCAATTTTCCTTAACAATCTGAGCCAAAAAGTCCTTATTGGAAGTTAAACTGCCTTTGAGTGGAAGATTATTTTTCCCAAACCATTGTGCCTGTTAGCCAGGAATAGACATAGAAATTTCCTTTGGAAACTACCTTCTAAAGGGGTAGTGAAAAATCCATGATGATGATGATGATGATGATGAATATTATTATTCATAATATTAATAGTAATAATAAGAAGGAGCAATTCTGATTTTGCTAAAAGGGAAAACTGCTGGATCTAAAAATACACGAGGGCATCAGCTCTCTGTTTTTGGAAGGTGGAGAGAACTGGCAGTAGGGAGGTGAAGTCAGATACCACAACCTCACATGAATTCTGTGATTCAGGTCATGGACTAGAGCGGATAAAAAGGCTGAACACAAGAAATGTTCCTGTTCCTCTCGCTCTGCTCTGCTCAGCCCATCACATATGTGACATGTAAATTCAAACCCATGGCCAGCTCGAGTACAGTATGTGACACTTTCTCAGATTCCTACTGACACGCAGACATCGCCAAAAATATCATGTCCAACTTTGCGCAAAGCTCCACAGGCACAGAAATATTTATTATAAAACATTTGTCTTCAGAGGAGAATACTGGGCTCCAGGAGAGAGGGGTTTTTATGTTCCAGATTTCCCTGTCAAAGATTACGCCGTCTCACAAAACGTGTGCTGAGCCTCTTTGGCAAAAACCTTTTCCCTTAATATTTGATGTTTGCTTAGTTTTGTTTGTTTGCTTGGTTTTATTGCTGTCAGTGTTATTTCTGGTGACTACATGACTCAGAGGGACTGGAAATAAAATTAGAGACTTTCACCTCTAGGTCAACGGTTTCATTCTGGCCCAGAATACAGGGACCTATGTAAAATAACTCATTGATCTCACTCCAGTTCCCAGTTGGCAAGTGTGCATATCACAAAGTCTATCATTAAAAAGGGCAATAAATTGTCATCCTTTGCAGCAGTCCCCAAAGTGAGCTCAGTGTTTGCATTGGCCTTGCTGCTGGATCACCCTCTCCAGGAGGGTGTGTGAGGAGCTGGGGGGTCCTGGAGGTGGGGTTTCCTTTCTCCTTCCTGCTTTCCCTGCTGGAAAGCAAATTAGGGGACTGGAGTTTGCAGTGCAGGCTCCCAAATATACCTTTTAGCCAGGTAATCAGATGGGATTTCATAAGCACACACTGCTTGCTAGCCAAGGCTTTGTTTTCCAAAGGACGTGGTCTTGATCTGCATCAGGTTCCTTCTCTCCCCACTAAACACCATTTGCATTTCTCCCTAGTCACAGGGGTTCCAAATAAATTGCCAAATTTGTGGAGGAGAAAGGTGCAGACACAAAGAATTGGGTAGCTCCATCTTTAAGATTACCTGTTTGACCTGCTGCTCCCAGAGCCCAGCTCTGAGATAACAGCTCTCTCCCCCACTGAGATCAGAGCCTGGATCTCTCTCCTCAAATGAAACACAGACAAAAAAAATTGCATCGCTGTGATCCATAGCAGTAACAAACACCCCTGGTTCTACAGAAAGATTGGGGTGGGAGCTATTACATTTCATTTTTGGCATTATTATTGATCCTAACAGGTGTTTTGAACTGAAGACCCCCATGGCTTACAGGCGTCTGTACAAACCCTCAGTTTAAACTACAACAGAGATGTCACTGGCGTTCACTAAAGAGCTATCCAACCTTCTTTTGTAGATCCCTGGATACTTGTAATCCTCCATCCTCCAGCCCATCACATGAGCAGGAGCGTTTAGCCAGGGATCTCAGCAGCACAACTCTTTGCTGGGTTGATTTATTCCTCTTCCCTCTCCATCTTATGGGTTCATCACCGCTTTCCCCTCGTGTTTGTGCGTGGCTGTGGCATTGTGCAGGTATGACCGAGTGCTGTCTGCTCCCGCCGGATCTGGGATCGTTTGTCTTCCGTGATCCAGGCTGGCTGCACCACACGACAGCACACAGTGACAGTAATTTGCACTGATCTGCCCCCACTGCTAGTCCTGCTGCTACAAATAGCAATTGATTCTAATGCTGTAGTGTTATTGACTGTCACTATGAACACAAGCTTTATTTCATTTTTAAAGTAACACGCCGCAGATTTACTTAGCAGACATGGAGCAATAACAGCGATGAAAAAAAAAAAAGGAACAAAACCAAAACAATTCGAGGCGGGGAGGAGGCAGAGGCAGCATTGCATAAAACACCGGGAAAATTAATTAATGTTACCAGATGATTGTGATACTGCAGATGAGCAGAAAAGCTGTAGAGGGGGTGAAGGGATGAATCTGTCCATATTTCAGAGAAACAATGCTGATTTACATCACCTGAGGATCTTGCCTGAAGCACTCAGCTTGTGGAAATCTCTCAAATCCATCAGAACACAGGGAAAAAAAGTGAGCCTATAAAAATCATCATTATTGTTATTGTCAAAATCTGATTCTGCTGAGGCAGGAAAATGCATTAATGCTGCACTGGATTTGCCCCTTCCTCCGCTTCTCCCTCCCCTCAGTTCAGGATACAGTTTTTGATCCAGGTTGTTAAAAGAGATCCTATTTCATACATCCCTACGTTCTCTTTCTGAATCTTATGTTCTTAGGGCATTAATCTGCAGGATTGTCCCTAGAGTCCATTTGAGATGGGCGCAGAAATTTAGTTCAGGTAATTATCCTTTCTTTTCAAGTGAATTAAGAAACCAGGAATTCCTGCTTATCTGACAGAAGTGTAGATTTCCCTCCTTAACGCTTGTCACCTGCGAGACAAGTCACACAGGTAAATCTCAAACTGTGCCTTTGTGCCCCATCTAAAGTGGATTTTGGATGTCTCTGCGGAGTAATGCTCCAAGGACGTTATAGTTCAGAGGAAATGGTAATGTCTGTGTATAAAATGTGAATTACTTTAATAGGCTTTGGCAGCACAAGTCTCAACAAGACGATCCACCCCTGCTAATCTAGAGCGTACGGTTTTCCTCTTTTTTTTTTTTAAAAAAAAAGAAAAGTCTGAATATAATTTCTCTAAGCTGCAATTTATAATGCTAACGTTTTACCTTCATTAAGGAGGGGAAGAAAGCTTCTAAGCCACTCTATTGAGCTGTTGGAGAACGTCTTACATTGAAATTCTGATTTAGAGATAGGCACAATCCATCTGCTTTGCATACCTTTGCCCTTTAAACCAGTATTTGTGATATAGAGAAGCACACAGCTTGCAGAGTAGCTGGTAAGTCTCCTATCCATGATTTTTTTGGGTTTCTTTTTTTTTCTTTCTTTTTTTTTTTTTTTTCTTGTAAGTGCAAAGTCAGATTTGTTTCCTTCCCTCCTTTAGGCAAGACAGCTTCTGTATCCTCAAAAAAATTATCTTTGTGTGGAATCACTGTGGTGGTGGTGATGTTGCTTATAACAGCACTAAATATGGAAGATTTATCCTATTTTGTGTTTTAGGTTCCATTTATCCATTTTATGTGTCTTTATTTAAGACAAACTGCCTAAAGGTTGTCTGTTTTATTGAAAAAATGAGAGAGTAGGGATGGCTGCGCCTCAAATGGTTCACAAATCCTGCTTTTGCTGACTTTGGGATTTGTTTCGTGGGGTTTTGTTGTCGTCTCCTTATGATTTGCTTTTTGCTTTGCAATGCTTTGATTAAGATAACGCAGTGATTTTGTGGCATATGGTAGTGAACACAAAATCCACTCTTCATTCCTTGAATGCCTCTTGCTCCCTGTGGCCTGTGGGGTTCCTACGTGAGCAGATCACAGGATCCTGCAGAAGATGTCCTGGTTCCTATCCTAAACTGGGGTGCAAATCTTTCTGCAGCTGTAAGCCAGCCAAGACCATAAAAAATTTCACAGTCCTGCCTTTTAAAGAATTACTTCTTGTGACTGTAATATGGTGAAAATGGGAGGAGGGGGGCAGAAAAGCTGCATTTGAGGGGTTTTCCTTATATATGCATTTCAAACAGAGGGATCTTTTTTAAAAAGGAAATTACAGGTATCACTCGTTTTACAACTCTTCCACAGCTCAAATTAAAGCTTAAGCAGCTATGTATTTATCAATTAGCATTATTTCTCTATCCCTGTCTGACTCTCTGTATTGTTGTAACTCCATCAAATAGTCATTTGCTTTTTTTATGGTAATAATCCCTTCAAATTCACTCCTTTCATCTGGATCCCTGTATGTTATTTGTTGTTCTGCTAAATCCCTATTACAGAGGCCTAGGAGTTCCAACGGCCTGATGAATAATTAGAAATGTTTTATCCCTAAGCTTCAAAAGGGTGCTAGAAATAATTATAAGCAAACATTTTATGTAGCATTCCGTATCAATCCTGTCCCAGCTTTACGTTGTTTGTGCTTCAGATATCAGGGAGAGAGGGAGATCCTGGTTTCCAGCTCCCACAGCCTAAAGGGGACACACGTTGACGTTGCTGGAGCTTTTGGCTTCCCTCTCCCCTCTTCTCCTGGTGGTGGGATGCTCGGCACATCCCAGGCACCTCGTAGCACCTCTTGATTTTACAGCAGTGTGGTTAATTACCGGCCAAACAAAATGAACTTTTCTTATTTTATCAGCAAATTCCCCTTACTCTCTTACCAGCAACGTGACCTACAGACGTGCCCTGGGTGACAATAACGCCACGTCAAACCGGACAAGGAAGCTCAAGTTTTGCAAAGTGAAAGTTGATTATTTAGTCCAGACTAGATGTGTCAGTGCAGCCTTATTCCCTAGTAAATTCTGGGAGCTGTAGCAGCTCTAGCTGTCCTTCAGCAGACCAGACTCACGCCACAAAGTTTTCTACACAGAAGGCAAGGAGAGAGAGCTGCATCTCGAAAGCCTACAAAACTAATTGGAACACACCCAATGTCATTACATTTGACAGCATTTTGAGAAATACCCAATCACTTTGTCATCAATTTTCAATTTTGTCAAGAGAAAGTAGCTTTTCATTGGCAAACAACCTGCTGTCCCCACAGTATTTGTGAAAGTGTCCTGGCAGAGAGTAGTGTCATCTCCAAGAACATTTTTCAGGCTCACTTTCTCTATAAAACTTTTATTGAGGAGTTTTTTTTAAAAAATCCTTGAAAAATTGTGTTAAGATGAAGGGTTTTCATTCTGAAGATACCAAACCCAGTTATGGCCCAGTATAACAAAGGACATAAATACATGATTAACTTTAAACTTGTCTATGGTCCTTCTAGTTTTCCTCTAAAACCAGCACAAGTTTTGGTGATGAGAAATTTTATCTGTTCACTTCAAAGATACTGTGAAAGTTTAATGTTGAAAAAGAATGAATTGATGTTAAAAAAGGGAGAAAAGAATTTGTATTTATCAATCAATATGATGAGGATTCAAGTGTGAAAAGCAAAGAACAATGTGCTCAGGGGTAGCATAGTGATACCTTTCTACCAATCCGCTGCTCCTTTTGTCTCTTTCCCTCTGAAGTGAATTCATTCATCCTTGCTCTTACTTTTCCAGAACAAAAGACAGTCTGATTCAAGGCCTGATTTGCTGGAGATCCATATTTTTAACCTATTTCTATGTTTTTATCAATTTGTTGCTTTTGAGAGTAGATCCCTAATTTTGCCATTTCCCCCCCTGTACGTTGTGAAGTCGTGGTGTGAAGAAATGTGTGAGAGGGAAACCCAGATTTATTAGATGTGGTTTTCAGTGTTTGCAACACGTGGACTCTGTAAGAACCTATGGAAGCATTTTGACAGGCACAGCAGAGAAGAGCAGGGAGTTTACCAAAAACCATTTATCTCAGCTGATGGACTCTCCCTAGCCCAGGGACAGCACTACAGTGTGTCTCTGAGGGCAAGCTCATGAGGGAATTCCACGAAAGAAAATCTTCCTTTCATGGGCCCTCTGGAAACCCTAAGAGCCACAGGGAGATCTGAAAATCTGTGGCTGCCCCATTCCTGGAAGTGTCCAAGGCCAGGTTGGATGGGGCTTGGAGCCACCTGGTCTTGCATAAGGTGTCCTCCATGGAAGAAGGTGGTATGAGATGGTCCTTAAGGTCCCTTACACTATTGCCTCTTTGCTCATGGTGGGAAATTGTGACACTTCCTGGCAGTCTCTTCCTCACCTCTGGAGGTGAAATTCAGATAAAGTTGCAATGAATTATCTCAAACCCTGTCTTCCACTCCATAGGCAACAGGGAAATGGTGTGGACTTCTGAATAAGCTGTGTAAGAACCCAGTGGCTCATTAAAATCACAGATTGTAGAATCTAGAGTTTTTCAATTTGGAGTCAACTCCTCTCTGACTTTGCCCATCCAAAAAATAACTTAAAAAAAAATATTGTTTGGAAGCATTGCAAACCCACCAAACTATATTTTATGTGCATCGAGAAGCTTATTTGCTTTTTTGATTGATATGCAAATCATGTGCGCTCCCAACTTTCATCACTGCTTAAATACTGTACAAGCATCGTAAATAACCTGCCTATTCAAGTTTTATCTTGTCCACTTTACATTGCACTGCTCTTGTACAGGAAATGGATTGTATTTAATATTGATGGCTCTGTATGTGTCATTTAATCGTCCCTATTGATTGGATTTCATCAGAGTGGGGGGCTTGGACAGAAGCTTTGATTATACTGTAAGGAGTCTTTGCAGTTTTCTGTTACTCAACACCATATCAATGCACCTTCTGGTGTGATATCACTTTCACGATCAATACCTGGAAAGAAAATAAAAAAGAGGCCTCCAGGAAGGGAAAGGAAAAAAAAACCCCTGAATCAGCCTCTAATTCCTTTTCTGCACATAGATTAAACCTCTGCAACTCAAAGACCATTTATTGTGTGGTTTAACATAAGAAACGGGGGGAAAGAAAAAACCTGAAAGAGTCTCCGTGGGTTGTTTGTTTAATTTCTACATCATTTTTTATTTATAAGCGTCAACTGTTCCTTTCAGTGTCCCTGGCTGATGTTTGATGGTGTGTAATTTCTAACAGCTACATGTCATGTCTCAGTTAACTGTTTCTCTTGATCTAATAATAGTGCTATAAACATATTATTTGATCAAATAGACGCATAGGGGACATTTTGCTTTTCAGTATTTTTTCTGCTGAGAATGGACCATTTTAGAGCTTTCAAAGAACATCCTTAAACCGACACTGTCCCACGGTGGCTCGACCTCGTCCTCGCTCCAGAGCCACGCTGGTTTGTGTTCCTCCATCCCAGCCTCCCAACACCAACCATAAGAGCCAGGCAGCAGGAAACAATAATTCCCTGAGGAATATTAATACGCAGCAGATGGGTATTTCATAGTGCTGGTGAGAGGGTTTCCCCATCTGGGCATCCTCAGTCGAAATGCAGGCGCTGACGTGCTCGTAAATCCCGCTTCTGGGTGGATGACAGGAAACATCGTTCCGAGTTGTATCAGAGTAGGGAGAACATACATAGCTCCTCCAAAGTTGTTTGTACTCTGGTTCTCCTTGTTCATTGTCCTGAGATGAAAGGGAGTTTATGGGCTATTTATGAGCTTCTCATTTTTTCCAGGCTGGTGACCCTTTAACGGAGATACAACCAATATTTAAGAATAATGATCATGTTTGTAGCTTATTTTTAAAGGGAAGTGGATTTAAAACTTTTTTTTGGAGTAGTGAGGGTGTCACCAATAAAGTCTCTATGGACATGGATTTGTGGCGCTCTGGGAGAACGGGAAAATACAGGTTGAGCCTTGACACAGAGAATGATGCATGGGAAAAATTAGTTAATCTTGGTCTAGATTGCAGTGACAGTTTAAAGCCATTGACACAGACCTCGACTAAGTTTTCTTGGTCCTTCCAGATGAGTAACCAATGGTTTCTTAGGAATAACAGTTTTTTTAAAATGTGCACTCCTGGAGAGATCAGTGCATTTCTGTTCACACAGGGCCAACCTGACACTCTAGTTTTGCGTAGAAGTGCTTGTTCTTTGACTCCTTAAAACAGAGCGAAGGTATTTGCTTTCACTAGGAAGAATTGTGACAAACATGAAAAATACATGCCCTGTGTGCTTAACATTCATCAGAGAGGGTTACAAAGCTGGGTGTGGCTCTTTCTGCTGACAAACACCTCCAAATCTGCTCAGCAAAGACACAGGCACAGAAACCAGTCAGGGACTGACCAGACAATCTACGTTTCTTTACTCCATCAAACGCTCTCAGAGACCCTTTGAGTTTTATAAGCAAGAAACTGTCAGAGACAAATTATATTTCCTTATGTGGAGTGATGCTGAAGGTCTTGGGCTGGTGGCACTCTCCCGTGTGCCAGAGGAGAGCAAGCAGCGTGTCAGTGGGACAATCTGAGTCTCAGTGTGGAGGAGAGAACTGGAGAAGGCTGCCTAGAGTGACAGGTATTTACCCAAAAGGGTACAGACGGATGCAAGCATCTGAGCTGCTAGACTTGAAGGATCCTCAGTCTAAAAAACAAAAGTGTGGTGTTAGGAAAGTGCAGTGCCTGAACAGATGTAACTTACTCATAAAAAGAAGTGCCTGTAGGCTTCCTACCAAAGCCAGAAGTGACTTCTAGCCCTGAAAAGACCTCCACTGTGACAACTGGGATTTTGAAATATATTTTCTCTGCCTCTCTGTTGTTGCATTTCTCTATTTGAATAGTTGCATTAACATATTCCTGGCAAAACTTGTAGAGAAACAGCAGTTTTAATGTAGATATTGCCAAACATTAATGGAACCTTAATTTTTCCGATTACGTGTAGGTATTTGCAAGAAAAGATGGATTTGAAGAGTTACACCAAATAGGGAATGGGATTGTATCGTGTTTGTTCTGGCCAGTCCCATCATTGAATTTTGGCAGTGAGCTTTCTTGGGAACAAACCCCAATAATTTATTAAAAGTAGACTCATGAATACCTGGTGCAGTGGTAAGGAAAACAAATACTTTATTCAGCAGTTCTTCACCTGGAATTATCATGATTCCTCCTACCCAGACTTCTAGGGAAAAGAAAGAATTAATTTTGGAGTCCTTTGTCAAGTGTTTATGTGGGCTCAGAGGGGCCCCACAACTGTCCAGAAAAAACCATTATGGTTCCTCTGATATCAAGGACCAAGGATTAGGTAAATGTGGCCTAGTGGAGCCAGAATGTGCCATGGTAAAAGTTGTGTCCAAACCTGGATGGATTTGGAGCTCTCCCAAAGAAGTTCAGAGGATAAATCACCACATTTCATGACGCACGAGTGAAATGCAAAAATATCTGAGGGTGAAAACACTCCCTTATTTCTTTAGAGACTTGTGGAGAGTATCCATCTGTATGGATAAATTCAGCTCTCAACATCTTTCATAGTGATGTCATAATTTTGATGAGCCAGACCTTCCTTGTCCCATGTCACGTGCCCTCCAAATATGTGCTTGATCACCTTCATTGTTAAGAAAACACATAAAAACTCAACAAAATGGCAAATTAAAACTGAGTGTCTCAATATGAAAATGGAACAAATAGAAATACATTCCTGAGTTAAAGCTATATTTATTTAAACGTGGTCTTACTATTGGAAGATTCCTGGTAAAATAACAGTTGTATCATGAATACTCAAATAATTTTGTGCTACTAGGTGATAATTATATGCTTTATGATGCTCAGTATAGGGTTCTCCTTTAACTTAAGTTTTCAAAGTTAATTTAATTATAATGACAGAGAGACTGGATCAGCCCACCCAAAAATAACTATTAATCTACTAGACTGTTGCATCTCGTTGAGCACGGTGCTTGTCAGGAGAGAGCCACGACCATCAAGGACAATGTCCAGCATAAGGAAAGTGGAAACAGATTTATCAGAAACAATTAATTTGGCAGTTTTAGACAACAACTTCAGAACTTTATACTACTTTGAAGTAGTAGAAAGCACTGAAATCTTTACTGAAAGAAGAGCTTTGAGTTGCACATTCTCGTGTCTTCTGTTGGATCATCTGTCTTCTGCTGCACACCTTTTTGCCCGCTGCAGCTGATGCACATTCTTGTGCTGGACTCTGCAAATTCCTCTCCTGTGGGGCTGCTGAGACCACAACCTCCCCCCCAGTAATTACCAGATGGAAATGACGCTCGGTCAGAACCAACCTGTGCCACATTCGAGTTGGTGACCTAAAGGTGAAAATCTTTGATTCCCATTACTAACACTTTGAGCCTCTCTGACCTCCAGGATGTGATTAAAAGCTCGTTAAGTTCCCTCGGCAGCTTTGGCTCATATTGTTTGTGTTTTGCATTATTACTGTGTGTTGTTTGATAATCTAATCATATTATTTGATTAATTTAAGGCGCGAGCATTTTTCCATTTTGCGTTCAAGAATTCAGCGTGTTTAGAGCTCTCTCCACCTAGGAAGTACCTTTTTGTTTCGCTCTATGTTTCTCAGCGGGTGAACGAGCCGCTTTCCTTTGTCTCCTTGCTCAGAATAACAAATGTCAAAGCTTGGAACCTGGTAATTTGGCAATTTTAGACAATCGCCTCATAACCACGTTTTAGTACACCTTTGAAGCGGTGGAAGTTCAAAGGCTCTGCAAAGACGAGCATTGCTTTGCCTGTTGCTATGAGTCATTTGAAGTAATTGGTCCTGTCTGATGCGTGTTTTGAACTGAGGAAGTAGCGCTTTATTACCACAATCAGATACAGGTTTTTAGCTAAGGAAGTGGAGTTTTCCTCGCAGATGTAGATGTCTGCTTGATAAGGCAGAAAACAGACAGATGTGCCTCTCTGCACTGGGGAAGAGGTGTGGAGAAGGAGCAAACACAAGAGCTGAGAAAATTCCATGAAGCTACATGAGAGGGGATTTGGAAGCCTTCCCAGTAAGAAAATTTCTCAAAAGCAAGGGAACTCGCTTTTTAGACAGATAAATACTTAAAGTTTTATATATCAAACAAATACGCCTATCATCGGGTTTTCAAGTGCTTAGACTGGAGAAAAAAAATCAGATCAAGGACTCTGAAGGTATTTTAAACAATGTCACCTAATTTTAGGTTCAGCATCAGGAGTCTGGTGTTCTGTTTCCCATAAACATATGCTCTCTAACTGTTCTAAAAGTTGGGGGGGTTTAAAATTCGATATTATAAGGTATCATTGCATGTTAAGGTGGTTTTTGAAATAATACAATGTAAGATTAAAGCCCAGAATTTATGCTTGCTCTTATCAGTGACTAATGCCTGATGTACTGTGAGGAAGTACCTCTCTCTTGTAAATATTTTACTAAAATTAGAAAAAGAAAAGTCCTGCCAGAACCACATCTATGCTTTTGGACGTGCATAAGAGCATCCCACAGAGCTGAATGGATTCTCTGCTCCCTGATGGAGAAGTGTTGAGTTGTGACCCCAGCCTGGGGCTCGCCAGCTCCTGGAGGCAGAAACCTTGTGCTCAGATGTGCTGAGCTCAGTCCATCCATGTGTGCCACAGATAGGGGTGGGAGAGCAGTTTTTGGCACTAGGAGGGCTTTCCTTTCTCAATCCCCTCCTGAATTGCTCCCAGTGGCTGTGGTGGATCTGCATCGTGCCATATCCAGTGGACTCTTCAGTGCTGGTCTCCTCTTGAGGCAATGACAGTGCTGACGGTGGGTGTGCACATTATTCATTACTGAGAAGGACCTTTTCTTTCCCCCAGGCAGAGAAATCTTGAGGAAGAACCTCTGCTCCCACTGCTGCATTGCAGAGGCCAGAGAAACACAGTAAAACTCCAAATGGTAACAGGGAATATCCATTTCAGTTTGTGAGTGGTGTCCAGAGGAGATTAAGGAAAGAAAGATTCGTATTTCAGAGGTGAGGAAGACCTTGGATGATATGCTGGTGTGTGCTTTTGAGTGGAAAGCCAGTACAGCAAGAGTGGCACATTCAGGTATTTTGTAGCCGCTTTTTTTTCCTCTTGCAGGTGGTGACAGAGTACAGAAGTGGCTTGGGTCCAGCCAGTTTCCATAGATCAACTCCTTTTATCAGTTTTACGATATCACATTTACTTAATATCACATGGAACAAAGTAAATGTCTGCTAGGAAAGGCTGGGCTGCTGCTCAGCTGACAAATGAGCTGCCCAACGTGCTGTATCTCCTCTGTGCCCCTGTGTATTTACCTGCACCTCCTCCTCAGCCATCATTTTTCTCTTTCCCATCTGGGCTCCGGTTGCTTTGGCCAAGTGACACCTTCACAAATCAAAGGGTTGCATGTGCAGACTTTCCTGGCGAGAGGGGCAAGAAGTTTTGCAGCAGGAAAAAGAACATGTGTGGGCACGGATTTGGAAGGAGAGCTCAAGACCTGGGCTGACCCTCATGCAGTCAGTGCAAGGTCATCTTTTTACTCTTTAAGAGCTTTGGCCAGTGCTCTGGGTTTAGTTTTCGTCCGGGTGAGTGTAACAAGCTCTTAGCTCAGCCTGCATTTTGCCCACACAAATATTCAGATATAAATATTTGAAGATCTTTCCTCCTTTAAATTAATTTTCAGTTTTGTACTAGATCAATGGTAAGGGAACAAAATGATCATAGCAGAGATTGTGGGGAGATGGGCACTGATAGCTTTGATGATGTCTCCAGTGTTTTTTGACTGTTGAAAACATCACATTTCCATTTAATCTAATGAAACGGGGTCTGATCTCATCCCCCATTTGTGCCCATCACAAAGCTGTCACACATTTTGATACAATAAGAATATTCTTATGATCAGTGAAATTGCCAAACCAAATTAAGGCGATGGTAGGTTAACTCCTGCCCTCTCTGAGAGTCACTGCCACACACAAGCACAAAAACCTTCTTGCTCTGCAGCAACAGGGACTTCTTCTTTATATGCTTTATATATTGTAAAGATAATTAATACTTATTAATATGCATATAGATTTTATCCCATTTTTTTTCCTTTTTCAATTTATTTTTTAATTTTTAAGCACTTTGGCTCAGTAATGGGTTTTTTTACAGAAATGGGTAATTCCATTTTTTTATCTGGGAGAGCACCATGAACTCAGTTAAAAGGGCAGAAGGAGAGCAGTTTGGCAGAGCTATTCCAGAAGCTCCAGTAACAGTTTACCCACATTTCTCCTGGTAGGGCACGAGCATCCTTTTAAAAGGAAAACCTCACCAATAACTTACGAAGTTGGTGAATCGAAAAAAAAAAAAACCCACCAAGTTTGGCCTCTGCCAACCCCAGCAAACTGGAATATTATTGAAACTGGAATTTTACCTTTTCTACGGAATGAATTCAACATCCACATGTGGGCACAGGATCCACCAGCACTCCCCTGAGCCAGCAGGGATCCTTGTATTGTAAAAATAGAATCACATTTCAGGCTTGAGTCTATTACACAGCAACAGTTCCTGCTGAGAGCATCTCCCGGCATCCAGCTCAGTGATTTCAAAAGAAAAAAAGCCTCTGTGGCACTGATTAATGGAAAGGCCTGGATATACTGGTGGATCTGGAAAGCATCTCGTAATCTTTGACAGACAAGATGTTTCTTATTCTGATGGGATTTGATCATTGTTTATGAGATTATGTGAGTGACATAGCATCACTGTTATTTTTATCCTGGCATTACAGCTGGTCCAATAATTTGGATAATAAAGTTACTTATTTTGGCAATAAATCATCAAATGTATCCAGAGCTCTTATCAACATTTTATTTATTAATATTCCCTGTCAGAATTCTTATCAATATTTTTCCACATTTGTTTTCCTTTTAGAAATCCTCTGATTTAAACTTGTATTAAACTTGTATTAATGCAAAACAGTTGATTTATTTGAAATGGTGACATCATTTTACTCCAGTCTGTAGAGGTTTACACTTTGCCTAAATTGAAGTGTCCACACTGACTTCAACAAGAATATTTCCAGTTTATCAAGTGCCTGTTTAAAGACATAATTTTTATTATACATCAAGTTTTAATTTCTATCTCCATATGTACATATACCTGTTTGAACTTATGTGAGCATACACTTGTATTCCTCATTTTCCCAAGTACTTTCTGACCATTTGTCCTTTCCATTTCCACAGGAGAATCACAGAATCATTAAGGTTGGGAAAGATCCCCCAAGATCATCAAGTCCAGCTTTCTAAACATATTTGAGGGAAATATTTACAGTAGTTTAATTAATAAAAATGTTGTTTGAGAAAAACATTAAAAAGTGATAAAAATAACTGAAAATTATTACAACTTGTTATAACCCATCTCAAAATTTCTGAAAAATAGGAAAACTCCAGGGTAGAACAATATCTCTGATAGTTGGATGGGTGAATAATACATTTTTGCTGGGAAGGGAGAATGCAAACCCATCCTGAAGGAACAAGAGGTGGGATACCAACACCAGAACTGACTCTACCATAAGTCAAGACCAGCCACCTACTGCCAGTAGTAACTCAGATTTCAAGGAAAGCTGAGGACACTCCTGAAATAATTAAAATTTTCTTCCTGAAATAATTATCAGAACAGGCAAATGAAGACATTCTGTGGATGAACAGACCACTGCAGGCTGAACATGATCGATTCTACGTGGAGAGTTAATAATTTATCATTAAGGAAAAAACTGAGAAAGAATTTATGCTGTCAGTTCATGCAGTGGGGATAAAAGGAGATATTTGTTTAGTCCTGTTTTTGCAACAATAAAATTTGGGTTAATTTACAACAGCAGTGCAATGGAGATGTCTGCTCCATAAAGGGAGGGAAGGCAAAGAGGGAACCATGGAACAAATATAATTGTCTTGAAAGCTGTGGTTTAACAGAAACAAGCCTGGAAAAGCTTCCTTGAGCCACTGAGTTAAGCCCAGCCCCTCCTTCTCTCACTGTATAAAATTCTCACCAGAGCTCACTCTGAAAGAACTGGATGTAAATATAAATCTTCAGCTGAAATACAGCAGAAGTTCTACAAACCCCAGCATGTTCACATCTGTCACAGCCACTTTGCATTAAGATTTTCAGAAACTTGTGTTACAGCTCAGCCATCAGACTTGATTTTCCTATCACCTTGAACACCTAAAAAGATTTTGGAGGCATATGAATTTTTTTTTTTTTTTTTCAAATCATAAAGCAATTTAAGTCCTGTTGGTTGAGCCCTGATCTGGCTCATATTTAAGCATGTGCTAAACTTCACTCGTATAAACAACCCCAGAACTGACAGCAGGGCTTCAAAATGCCATTTTGTGCCTCTGAATATTGAAAAACGTGGCTGGTTTAAAAATATCCATCAGTCTAACCAGCACAGCACAATGCAAAGTGTGTCAGTCCACCGACAGAGAGGAAAAATGGATGGGGAGCATCGCTTTCAGTGAGCAAGGATGACAATCAGAAGGAATAATGTCATTCCTGGCGTTGCTCATGTATGGGAATATTTGTGTTTGCTCTCGGTGACGATGGCTGTGACACCCAGCTCATCCTCAGTGCTGTGGCAGCAGGGGACAGAGCTGGAATCTGGGAAACAACTCCCAGTGATACCCACAGGTAAAAATTATGAAAACATATTCAGCAGTTGCAGTTCCTTCAGTCTATCGGCTACATAAAAGGCATTTGTAAAAGAAGCCTAAATACATATTTAACCAATTGACCAGAATGGCACTGAAGGAGTTTTAACATATTTTGAAAAATTGCCTAAATACATATTTACCCAATAGACTGGAACAGCTGCTTCAGAGTCTCTCTGGTCTCTTGGGTCTGTAATACGTGTTTTTAAAAACTGCCTGGCTATATATTTACCCAATAGACCAGAACAGCTATTAAGTAAATAATACACATTATATAACTGTCAATGATTTTTTTCCCATCCCTTTCAAAAATAATAGAATAAAACAGATTTTAGAAGATAAAAATTTAAAGTATTTAAGATTGTGAAAGGTCTGGAATCTGAGGTTGGTGTATGTATGTCACATTGTAGAAGATATCTCAGATCACCAGAGTGCTTTTGTGTGTGTGTTTAAAGTACAGGGCACTGTCAAGTACATCAGAGCCTGGGGTGCTTAATATAGAAGATAGAACAGCAGTTGGGAGTTGGAAAGGTCTGGCAGAAGAGAGGGGAGGGAAAAAAAGAGAAGATATGAATCATAAATTCCCAGGAAGGATGGGTAAATCAAGCAGTTGATTTTGAGAAAGCCTAAAGATAGTACATGAAACACTGCAAAAAAAAAAAAAAAAAAAGAGGGTTTTCATCGTGGCATCTGAGACCTGCGTATCAATACCTCAAATACTCCACAGTAGGACAAATTGTGCTCTGCCTTCCAAACTTGCCTTAAAAGAAAATCAGTCCTGGTTGTTGAACTATTAAGGATTGACCTTTTCTTAGAATGATACAGCTACCAGGATAATGTCTCCTTATATATTCATATTTGTTTTAAACCATTAAATTAATTTCAGCTTACAGTGTGTTCTGATTGGGATTCTTTTCCTCCATAAACTATTCCAATTCTGAAATCACACTCATGGACACATTGATTCTTTTTGATCTGAGCGCATTTCAGACTGTTTTGAAATAGTGAATCTGTGTTGCTTTCACTCTCTCTCTCTGTCCTGCAACATAGTGAAGGAAAAGCGACAGGCAACCTGATAGAGAAATAATATTTGTCTTCAAAAACAATGCTGTCACTTCTGCATTAACACATTTACTTCTTCTTTTTTTTTTTTTTTAATTAAATTAGGAGACTCTCAGTGGCTGAGAAAGCATGGAAGGCATCTCACACTTTGCACAAAGACTCCAGGCTGGCAAAAGATGAAAAACAGTCAGGAAGAGATGGGAAGTGGTGAATGAAAATTTTACTACAGGCAAATTTTTTTTCCATAGGAAAAAGTTTCGATTTCCTGGCCAGGCCTCATTTTTCAGTGAAATTTCTTTGTTATATTATTTATCCACTTGATCAGCAGACACAAACACAGGGCAAAAAACAGCCTGTGACAGGTAGAAGAGGTCCTGCAAATGCCTTGGATTAGTGTTTTTTCTGGGGTAATCCCTCCAGGTGAGAAGTGAGGAAAGGATGGATGGATGGATGGAGAGATGGATGGATGGATGGATGGATGGAGGGATGGATGGATGGATGGATGGAGGGATGGATGGAGGGATGGATGGATGGATGGATGGATGGATGGATGGATGGATGGATGGATGGATGGATGGATGGATGGAGGGATGGATGGATGGATGGATGGAGGGATGGATGACCCTCCTGCACTGCTTTTACAGCTTCTAGTACACCAGTACAAGAACCGTTGGGTGCAGTGGAGGTGATAATGGTGAGGAAAATACAACAGAGGAGCTTCAGGACACTTCATCTTCCCTTTATTTTTACTTCAGCTTTGATGGTCAAGCCCATAAAAGAAAGATGAGCAGCAAAACCACTGCTGCTCATCAATTCAGTATCACTAGAGAGGCTTTTGGCTGTTTCACAGTTTTACCTCATTAAACCCTTCTCAGCCAAAGCTCACCTCTTCATTTATTTAATGAGCTGCTGAATGTCATTAATGACATAACCTTGGACAGCACATGGCTGCTCTCGACCAAGAGCCCACTGTCAGTGCTTCCTCCACTATCCCAGGTTGCTCCAAGCCCCGTCCAGCCTGGCCTTGGACTCTTCCAGAGATGGGGCAGCCACAGATTTTCTGGGCACCCTGTGCCAGGGCCTCTCCACCCTCACAGGAAAGGATTTTTCCAACTATTTTTCCAGTCATTATCAACCTCATGTAGGCTCTGACATGGCAGCTGATGGGTGAAAGCATTTACATCCCATTATTAACCTCTACTCTACAGTTCCCATTTCCTGAGCTTTTTAACTTGAGTCCGCTGCACCAGAAAGAGTAAAATGAAGGTAGCATTAATCAGTGGGTCTCTCTTACCCATAAAGTTTAGAATAAATATATATTTCTATCTAGCCATCTATTTGTTAAAGTAGGGCATTACTTTTGTTGTACCATTTCCAAACTCTCTATTCACTATTTAGCAGCCTTCCTGCAAGACACAAAATCCATTGTGTAATAATTTCTAGCAGACTGCAGGAGTGTAAAAGTAGACAGTGTTTCCTTCAAAAATGGAATCATCTTTCACAGATGTAGATGTGTACTTGTTATGCCAAGATGAGACAGATGTGGCTCTATTCACTCAGGGACAGGTGCGGAGGAAGAAGAGATAAAACATTTGTAGAAAGTGTAAGCAACTGCATCGCTGTTGTTAAATAAATAAACATTCTGCCAAAAAAAAAGAAAAAAAAGTTTATTTGCCTTTTTTTTTTTTTCCAGAATGTTTATTTTAAGCTGCAGCTTAGCTGTGATTTATTCAGATTTATGTTCCTGTATCAATTTAAATTTATAATATGCATTCTATATATAAACATCTGTTTGTATATAATCAGGGGAAGGTGCGTTGGCACACACGGAGAGCACGTATGGGTGTAAAGGCACACACACATTTTTCATGGAAAATGGGCTCACAGGCACGTGCAGGCAGCTAATCAGGTGAAGAATGGGAAAATATTTTATTAATATAATGAGGCTTTGTGTGTGCATGAGAAAGGGGTGGGAGGGAGAAGAGAAGCAGATGCTTGTGTTGCCTATCACAGATTAAGCCAGTTCAATCTCCAAATTGCAGGAGAAAAGCCTAATTGCCCTTTGACCACACGGACACTAACAGGAAACCTCCGTGCAGAGACATCCTTGGGGAAAGGGTAAAATGGTTCGGGCCATATGAAAGAGCTTAAAGCTGGTTAAAAGTTGGCTCCTGAACTCAGGAGTGGCTGTGGAACAGGGAGCAGAGCGATGCTGGGATTCACCATGGGGAGGGAGAACATTGCAGAGCAGGGACAGGAGGTGGTTCAGGTGTTGGTAGATTTATTATATTTATTACTGCTTTAGCTGTTTGTTTTGTTTCATGGTATTCTGTTAGTCTTCATCCAAGCTCCCTGTGAGTTTGCCACAAAAAGGGGCAGTCCTGGATGCACCTGGCAGCACAGGGGCTTGCTCAGCCAGAAAAGGTGGGAATGCAAGGCAGAGACATCCCCAGAGAAAGTCAAAAGCCACCTCAGTGAAGGGATGATGGGTAGATCACAACATCAGCTTGTCCTCTAACCACAGGAAATCTCCATGCCTGGGCTGGAGACCCCAGAATTATTGCCCTCAGGGACTACTGTGTTTTCCTCATGCTTGGACTGGGGAGCCATCGATGAGCATTTCGTGATGAAAGCAAGAATGTTTCTGCGTTCTGGTGAATATATGGTTCTCCTGACAGCTACTGTAGACTTAAGAGGCTGGGGCCAAGTTTTTCTGGTCCATGAAGAGAATTCATAGTAGTCATAAACTGTCAAAAAAATGTGCAAGGCAGGGCTTATCCTGCGAGGGAAAGTGGCTAACCCCGTCCTGACCTCCTCTCCCCCGGAGCACAGACCCGCTGCTCACTGACCATCTCCTCCTTGCCAAGAGGATCCCTCTGGACCACTGATTTTTGGCATTAACAGGCTTTCAGGCGCTCCACGTGAGGTCATCGAGCAGGCGGAGCCCAGGCAGCAGCGGGAGCCTAGAGACGTTTATCCCAGGCTTTCACTGCGTCACTTTGGAGAGCCCCATGTGCTCCCTGCAAAACTGCTCTTCAGTGGAGAGCCCTCAGATCCCTTGGCTGGCACTTGCTGGGTCCATATCACCAGTTTGGTGCCCAACTCGATGCTCGTTTGCAGGCGGGTTCGTTAGGGAGGCTGGTTCCAGGGATTCGAGGGTGCTGAGGGCCTCGTTCCTCCCGAAGGCAGCAGGAGAGGATAAGTGCAGACAAGAGGAGAGGCAGTGCCATAAAGCCTGGATGAAGCTGGATTACTTTCTTCTGAAATATTTAAGTGAGCCAGGGGAGGGAGGAGAGCAGGGACAACAGCAGAGGCAACTGGAAGGAGGAGTGAGGATCCACAGCTGTGAGAGGAGGACTGGGAAGAGGAGGGGGAGGAGAGGCAGAGAGAGAGAGAAGGATGATGTGATTTAAAAAAAAAAAAAAAAGTATTAATCACAGCTCCAGAACAGGAATCAGGGTGGGAATCAGCAGCTGGGAGAAGGCAAGAAAATGGAAAAGATTATTTTTCATTTGAAATACATTTCTTCAATCACAAGCCTGCCTGAGAGCGGGAGTTTGCAGCTGGGCACAGAAGAGGGGTCCCCGGTTAGAGGAGGAATATTTCGAGCAGAGAGAGCTCTGCAGTCAGCTGGGCTCACGCAGGGGTCGGGGCAGGTGGGGGGCTCTGAGGCCAACACGAGGTGTCATTGCCAAGGGCTGTCAGTCTAAAACACTCCTGCGTCCCCCTTCTCTGCAG
Organism: Falcunculus frontatus; assembly: GCA_013398115.1. NCBI lineage: Eukaryota > Metazoa > Chordata > Aves > Passeriformes > Falcunculus > Falcunculus frontatus. Next base: position 192,463 of record VZRV01003419.1, read on the forward strand.
CACAGCTACAGACGGGCTTTATTTCAGTGTCAGGACAAGGAGCAAGAGGCACATTTGAAAGGAAAGTCAAGTGACTTTTATATTTCTACAAGCTTGTCAGCTTAAAGCTTTCTTTTTTTTCTTCCTCCGGCTCTTAAGGGAGGGAGGGAGGAGAAAAAAATAGCAAGTTTGTTCACCATGTGAGGGTTGGTTTGTTGTGATTTTTTTTTTATCCTGTCTTTTATAGCTTGACCAGTGAATCCAGCTTAACAAAAACATTTCCCTTTGTAGGCTGAACATTCAAAGACTTCACTCCTTTAAGTCCAAATGTGAGTTGCTACTTTGTTTGAATGCCAGGAATCATATGATAAAAAAAAAAATCCAGTTAGCAGAGGCATGATATTAATTCTCATGAAGTCATGAGGGGCAGTGACTGTTTAGTGAAATTTCTCTTTTTTATATATGTCCAGCATGGTATATATGGGACTTGCCATGTGTGTCAGCAGGAGTAGGAGAAAGCAGACCCTGGTTTTGCTCCCCAGTGAAGCTGAGAGCACAAAATATGTCACAACAACATTGTTACTTCCTTTACATTTATATTTTCTAACACCCAAGCACTGATTTGCTCCTTATTTAAGCAACATTTTCTTGATAAATTAAAAAAGCAGCAATAGCCATTACTGCAGGCTATATACAGCCTCTAATATCACTTAAGCATATTACAGAATATAATATCTGGTACTTAACGACTAACTTGCATATGAAAGCTCACATAATGTCTCATAAAACCCTTAAAATGGCTTCAGTTTAAGAGTCTCTTTAAAAAAAAAAAACACCTTCAGGGAATATTGTAAATGAAGTAGCACTCCAGCCTTAGAAAAAAAAATTCACACACTTGCAGAAATTTTTAATATAAATTGAACACATTAAAAATTAATTTTGCATGACCATTTCGCATTGCAGTGCCAATGCATAGTTAAGATAAGGCCTTAACTCTTCTTTGTTTAAAGTAACATGGAAACATCTTTCTCTCCCTCTCCCTCCCCATTATCTGTACATAATTATAATTTTCATTCATCAGAAATTGGAACCCCCGTCCTCTGATAACGACAGCCCCAGCTGGAGATCAATGAAACCCTACCTGTGTCAGTAAGGAAACTTGCTGTAAACTTTTGGGAAACTCATTAAAGGAAGGTGTGACCTCACAATTAGAGGAGGCTACACAGAACATTTCTCACATATGCCAGTCAGGGAGAGGGATTGGGTCTGCTGGGGAAGGAGATGTTCTTTCCTGTGACACTTTACTCGTGGAAATCTTGTAGGTTCTCTGGTGACGTCAGCTGTCAGCTTGGAAGGCTCAGCTGACACAAATGCTGGCAGCAGAGACACCAAACCAAGCAGCAGTTTGTGTTACGGTGCTCCTTTTCCCTGGGAAGTATATTTAGAAAAGACCTTTAGCGATTTTCCTCTCCTTTTCCAGCTTTTGGATTGGACTCATGGCCAGTGTTTTACAGCAAGGAATCTCCCCAGCAGGCCTTGGTTGCAACTGGACACTGACTGATGCCTTTTGTCCCTCAGGAGCAGCTCTGATGGACACCACAGTGTCCAAATCTCTCTGATGTCACCACGCCACAGCAAGCAGCAAGATTTTTCATATTCTGACTTGTTTATAGGCTGCCCAAGAGACTTTTCTTTTTCTTTTATTATCCCAAATCTATGATAGAATCATAGAACCAGAGAATTGTTTGGTTTGGGATGAACCTTAAAGACCATCTTTGTTCCAACACCTTCTGCTAGATGAGGTTGCTCCAAGCCCCATCCAACCTCACCTTGAACACTTCTATTTGATATTCACTTGATATTTTCTCTCTTGATTGTGTTATTTACCTGCAGGTAAATCAGGCTTCTGATCCAATTCTGAAAGCTTGTTTGTTTGCTAGAAACCCTTTAGCCTGCTCTAACAATGTTCACTGGTGTGCTATTAACACTTTAATAAATACATCCTCGTGTCAAATATTCAGGAACCTTACAGTCATTTGCATTAAAGATGCTACAAAAGCAAAATAATTTGCAGCATGTCACTCATCACGCATGGATTTTAATCACCAGAGTGCTGGTTATACATTTCCTTGCAAATTAAAATAGTTTCATTCAAACCAACAAATGCCATCTTCGGTCCAAAGCATCTTAGAAATCGCCGTGACTTCTGAAATATCTCAGTGTTCTATATGGCTCTAAAATATCTAAATGTTCTAAAAGGCTGAACTTTGAAAAAAGTCACCTCCTGGCTGCACAGTCACAAGGAGCTGCACAGCACGGAAGCAGAGAGAGCGAGTGAGAACAGAGCTAGAAAGTACCTTCTTTAACATGTGGAGCTAAATGTTACCACATTTCGCAGGGCTTTTAATTGAGAAAATATTCCAGCCTTCCACCAATGTGCACAGAGGCAGCAAAGCTGTGTTGGGTCTCTTCTGCCTTGTAGATGGAGAGTAGGAGAAAATGGCTGAGTAAAGAACAGCAATGTCTTTGAAACGTTTTCCTGTCATGCTTGATTTTGCTGAGTATTTTTCCATGCTTTGGGTTTGCTGGTGCTTTTTTTCCCTTTGGAAAACTGACAGAAACTTCCAAAGTTCATTCTGGAAACTCATGGAGCTGTTCAGAAGGTCCTGCTGGCTGCACATTCAGAAGAACATGCAGAAGAAAATGAGCAGGAGTGTTTCCTCCTGCCTCTCCCTATCACATCTTTAATTTCTTGGTGTGGTTTCTGCCTGTGACTTTCTGAGGATGCATCAGCACCTCCAGATCCAGACCATAAAAGAGAAGCTGCAAGGTAGCCTGGTGAGGCTGGTAAGCCATCCTCACCACACGTGTAACAGGCTGTTTAAAATAATACCTATTTTCACAGTGAACCCTCACCTTTCAGTCTAGAGAACTGCTTACAGAAAAAAACCAGTTTCTTTGGGGCTTGAAGTAGTGTAGGGTGGGGACTTGTGGCTACGTGTTTCACCTGAGATGTGGGGACAGAGAGAGCTGCACAGTCTATAAAGGGATTTGGAGCTGTTGATCGTGTGAAGGACAGTCTTGGAGGGCTTTTAAACAAATTTTGGGGAGGTTATCCCAAACTGAGGGAGGAAACTGCGAACAGGGAAGACAGAAGTGAACAGGAGAGGAGAAGAAGCCTCTCACCCCTCTGCTCAGCATGGAGAGTGCTCAGGGTCACCTCCCTCACCCACACACTGACCTGAGGGCTGTGCACCAGGCAAGAAGTGGGAGTCAAGGCACTTTCTCAGGGCGGTGGAACAGATTGATTTATTTTTTCTCTATGGGGGGAAAAAAACCCCAAAACCCAGGTCGAATATATGTGAAACATTTCTCAAAAATATGTATTGTTCCTGTTTCCATGTGTTGGGTTTGACACTGAGGCATTGTCTTTGCACGCTGTTTTCAGCTTCTGCCACGCTCTCTGCACCACTTGTCAAATTTCCTGCTTGGAAACCGGATTTTTTAGAATTTTTCTCATCTGCCCAAAGGCTTTACTCTCTCCCCTGAATCTACTGCTGATCTCTTCAACATGGTAAACACACTCATCTTCTCACAGGGCTGGTGGGTCTGTGTCTGCAGAAGCACAGAGGAGGCTGTGCGTGTTAAGAGAGTTCAGCCTGGAAACTGTTGTGTTGTTCTTTAGGGGATGGATTCTTTCTTCCTTTCTCCCACAGAGCTGTACGAGAATAAAAAGAAATTACCTTTCATTGCAAGTCGATTTGTGGGATGTAATGGCACAATTTAGAAAGGAATATTGCAGACAGTGAGACCACTTGGATTAGAAATCTTGAATCAGTTTGTAGGGCTATATATTTCCATAGTACTGTGTTTTGTTGTGTGGGGAATTTAATAAGAGATGTAAATCTGCAAACTGCAATGGTATCACCATAAAACATAAAAGATTCATGTATTATAAATAGGTATGACAAATAAATTATTTATGTGAATGTATATCTGTGTGTGTGTGTACATGAGCTCATGTTCACTTTCCTTTTTGAAATAATTAGTGGCAAAGTCTTTTATCGTGCATTGCCCTCCGACCTGTGCAAGAGCTTTAATGACATTTCACACAAAGAGCTGAAGGTAGATCTTGCTCTGTGCTGAACTGGAGCGTCTCAGACTCATTAAGGTGGGGAACATCACAAGGCATGTGCAGAACAAAAAAAATCTGAGCCCAAGGAGGCTGAGGATCATTCTGGAAGTGTCCAGGCACCCCCAAGAGCTCCGAGCCAGCAGTGTGCAGCGATGTAAAGGATTGCGTAGGCTCCCTACATCGCTGCTCAAAATGTTTCTGCAGGTAAATGTGAATTCTATCAATCTGCTGCTCGTGTTGTAGCAGATTTTGGCAGCCGCGGTGACAACCTCACTGCGATGACTTCTTTTCCCAGCTCTGACTGACAACATCCCTCCCGGTGTGTCAGCTCCTCCAGGAGCATGTGTATTACTCATTATGTGAAGTCACATGAACTGTACAGGAGGCACTTGCAGCTATAGATCTCTCCTCAGGAACCTGTGCCGTCTATAGATAGCTGGCTACACAACGGCCTATTTTTAAGCCGGGGTGGGACACTTCTAAATTAAGGCATGAGTAAAACGAAATTGTAGGAGAGCTCCAGAACATTAGAGAAAAATCCTGTGTGACTTCAGTTATGTTATTAACTTTTCCACTTTTGCTGCAGAAGTTGTTTCTGTCAATATTTTACTTTAACGGTGCTGAACGGGAGGAAGGAGCAGGGTCCAAGCAGATGGCTGTCAGCAAACTGATGACGGCAGTTGAGAATTAGTGTCCAAATACAGTATTTAAAACTTGCTACAGTACATAGTTTCCTGCATATGCATGCCAAAATAAATCTGGTTTGGAGAACCTTTCAGGATCTTAATTTTATTTTTATTTGGAGCTTATTCTATTAAGAATAAGCAAACAGGCAGCATACCTTGGCTTAGCAGGAGGGAGTGGATCCATCAAGCAGTGAGTACAGAGCTGGGTGAACCACAGAGACCTTTCCAACCTTTATTCACTCCAGCTATTGACTTTCTGAACATCACTAAGTACCATAACGAATGATAACATTAATAACATTAATAGTATTAATTTGTACCTGGTTTTGCCTACCTCATGCATATATACTACTAAAATCCTTCCTTCTCGTGGCAGCTGCGTTTTTTTCCCCTCCAGATAATCTTCCTGAAGGAGTTGGTAAGGGATGGGTGCCATCACATGGGGAATATCTGGTGTCAGATAATTCGAGGCACCTGAAGCAGAAGCATTTTTAGCAGGGCAGGACAGCAGCAGGTAGTGGCTGTTCCATTCTGCACACGCATCTTTTGGTGTAAGTGTGACTAATCTGTTGGTTTGGATACCTGGCTGCAGCGGGGTCAGAGCAGGGGCAGGCTGTCTCTGCTGCAGTGAATTAGAGGCTTACATTCATTATCTCCCAATACCTCATTAAAACGACTTTAATGTGGTGAGCATTTGATGGTAGACAAAAGCTTTAATCTTGTGAATATCAAACACACCTGTGTTACATTTCCTCTTGCGAGCAGTTAGCAGAAACAGGTTAACAAGCTATTTTAACTCCTTAATCTGCTGAATTTGTGTGGAAACCAGACTTTCACCAGTCACCTGAGTTTGAACTCGAGAAAAAAAAAAAATCCTACATACACCCCTAATTTATCAAGCTCTTTTTTCAAACTCTGCCTGCTCTAGACACTTTTAATCATCTGTTTAATTTTGCACCTTTTTTTTTATCCTGATATATTATATGCAGGTTATACTTAAGGCCCAGATTTGCCCTATTTTTCTTCCTCATCTGACCTAGATTCAAATTTACACACTGTGAAATAGCTAATAAATCCCCATTAAGGTTGTAAAAGGTGAAGGTTCAACCAATGTGCAAGTCATCAAGTTCTAATGTAAAACTGAATGAGCCTTGATATTAGCAGCAGTCTCAAAAAGTGAGGCTGAAAGGCTCTACAGGTTTCCAGCTTTTTTATGGCAGCCTGTGCTTAAAGCACCTCACCTCTGACAACACCGTTAAGCCTGTACAACAACAGTGACAACAACAGGCCTTAAGAACAGTAGGAAAACATATACTGACATTTCTAAAAGAGAAATATCAGTTGTTTTCCTTTTTGCACCAGAATTCTCCCACCGAGACGTATTTTATACTCCACACGTTCTGAATATTTTGCTGCAAGAAAACACAGTTCAATAGATACTTCCCAATAAATACTACAACCTCTAAATACAAAAATTCATATAAAAGCCCTCATAAAATACATTTGTTTTGTGTATCTCACAGTGTCAGTGCTGCCCTGGTGAAATGGGGGGTTTTGCTTTGCTGTTGAAGTGTTGGAAAAGTGGTTTGTCAGTCCAACTGGAGAATGCTGCTTTTTTTTTTCCCACTAGCCATAGATAGTATTACAATGATTTACAGAGACACGCTGAAAGTAAATTATGTTGTAAACGCCTGTCCCTTGGGTCGACAAAGAATCACAGGGAAAAAATGCAAAAAGTTTGAAATTCCCAACAGCAAAGGTTGACAGGAAAATATGGTGTTGTTTTTCTATGAGTAAAAGTAACTTTTATGTTGTGTTTTCCCATGAGAAATTATAAACTTTCAAAGGAATTTTAGTCTCTTGTATGCACACATAAGAGCAATTTATCTGGTACTGCCCCAGTGAAAACACTGTTAAGACTTTAAAGCTGTTAGAACTATGGCTGAACTTCATCTAGGCTGCTACTACTTATTTGTTCTTGCTGCCTCTTCTTGTCAAAACATTTACTCAGACTCCGAAGAGTTGCAAGTTGGCAACGTGTTAATAATATTAGAATGCATTTGTGTCGGCCATGTGGCCGCAATATTTAAGTAAATTCATCACTTATTTAATGAATAATGAATTCACGAGAGTAGCTATGGAGACGTGGAACCATATGTAGTAAATTAAATGGGAACTTGTCAACGTACAGTAACAGTGAATGTCACCAAAGTAGTTGTGTCTGTTTTATAGCAGTGGTGATGCACTTACACCGAGCCTGGGATGGGTTTCTGACTAGGTATAGGACAGCCACATTTTTTCACACCTAAGCTGCAGCAGTGATTTCTAACAGGTGTGGTAATAAAGTGAGAATTTACACGAGTTCCTCGTCGGTGTGTGCAGGAAAGGTGGAAGAATCTCAAGTTATTCAGTCTGTAAATTACTTAGCAGCATTTTGAAAAGGAAGGTAGAGAACTGCAGGAGTTTTTTTCCGATGGGAAAATGTCACCAAGGAAAGGGGGGTGGGTGTTACTCAGCTCAGTTCTCATCTGCCCTAGAGCATAATGAAAACTCCAGACATCAAGGATGATTTCCAAGATAATTAACGGGGAAAATCAGACCTGAAGAATGGTAAAGGATATACAAGAAGCTCATTAACACGAAATCAAGAAAAGAGGGTGGTGCAAAGGCTCAGAAAGCTAAGTCCATCTTTCTGTTTGACTTCAGAGCCACAAGCAGCCTTTTGGACATCACGTCAGTACTCACCAACCTAAGAGTGAGACCCTCTCATTCCAACCCCTTTCCATGGGCCAGGACACTTTCCACTATCCCAGGTTGTTCCAAGCCCCGTCCAACCTGGCCTTGGACAGTTCCAGGGATGGGGCTTCCATCCCTGATTTTGCAATATGCAGATAAACTGTGTTCAGAGGCTCCACTGACCAAACAGTACAAGAAACCATTAACGGGACTGACGAGCCAAGGGTAGCTTTGGAAGTGCATAACATTATCAAGCACATGATATTTGGTTATGCACTTGACTAAAGGAGTTTCACCTACCTTTAAAAACATCTCTGGTGCAATCCTCTCAGCTAAGGAATTCAGGATCTTCCAGTGAAGTCCTCAAACATTGAGGGAACTTCACATATTGGGCTTAAGTGATGTGTTTAAATGGAAATATCCTGCCGTTGATGTAGCTGAAGGCCCTTTGTGTGTGCACATGGATATAGTTTGCTGCAGTCAATAAGAGCAGATAAGACACCATATGCAACACAAACACTGGAAAGGAGATAACACAGGAAAGGAGATAATTGCTAGAAAACAAGGGCAGAACTCATAAAGATTGCAGCCATCTTTGTTTGAAATATGTTAGAAGACCACATCCAGCTAAATCCTGGCTTAAAGTGATGTTTATGCTTAGGACATCCCCTGAGGTTTCAGAAATTTTAAAAGCTCTAAGACTCTTAAAGACATGCAGCCTTTCAGGTCGGAGACAGTTCCAGTCTTGTCACATTTCAGGCGTAAGGCTCATCTTTCCAGCAAGTTTTTTTCTTGAAGAACTCAATTTTACCACCAAGAAGAGACTCCCACCATGAACAGAGTAACTACTCGCTGCCTCTCTACACTGAGTAACTCAGAGCCCACCTTCACGAAGACAGAAGTCACTCAGCTGCCCCATTTTGCAAACTTAACTCCTGGGATCTTCCCAAGGCTCATTCCAACACAGTTTTGGGGATCCATGTCACACCTACAAAAGTTTCCCTTTATTTTTTCAGCCGTTGAGTTGCGTTACATCTCGTCACGTCACGTCGTGTTGAGTGGCATTATTGCCTTCAGAAATGATGGGATAGAGCCTGACTTGATGTGTTGTGAGTGATGTGACACAATGTGACATATGTCATAAAATCATTGTCACCCATCAAAAAAAAGTGACAGATCAAATTCAAACAAAGCTTACCATATACTTTTAGTGGCTACCCAATCAACTAAAAACAAATATTTCGAATTGTGAGCCAAAAGCGTGGGAGTGTGACTCATTTCTGGTCAGTCCTCACATGCCTAACTTGGCATTTTGCATTTCTTCCACTTTCCTTCACACTGTATTATCCAGTTGGTGGGGAGGAAACTTGTTCAGTTCATTTATATTATTCGGTCTGCATATTTGTCAGACCATTACTTCTAAATATGTTCTCCTAGTCCTTTTCACGAATTGTCCCCATTTACCTTCTCTTTCTTGATGCATCTGAGTTATTACCATGTTATGAAAGTAATAATGTACAGAAAAGGTTGAATTTGTCATCCTGCAACGTTGTACAAGCCAAACTATCAAGAACAAGGAGATAATTTTCTGTAATTCTACATCTGAAGAACACACTATCTATTCAAAAATATCACACTGCTTTATTTCCAGGCTACATATCTGCTCATTAAACATTTCTAATAAGAAATGTAAGATAGGAGGGAGAAAATAAAAAGCACTTTTGCCTTGTAAATGAATTGCTGCATCTCTGACTAAACCAATATCGGTGTGGGAATAAGCCCAAACAGCTTTTCAAGACTGGATTTGGGACAACTGGCAACATGCAGTAAGTGGTACCAGACCATTACCATTGCTCTAATATTCATGGAGTCAAAGAGCGAATTTCCAAATTTCCCAATGTCCAAAGGGGGAAGGCAGCGTCGTTCAGCGCAGGGATGTGAAGGATGATGTGGGTGCGATCCATCGCTGTGATCACATAAGGGAACCCTGAAATGTCATAAAATCCCACTCGGATCTGTTGTCACTACTGCTGCTTGTATGGAAAATTAACACATTTAATTAACTGCCTGACCAAGGCAGCTGTTACCTTATATAAAACCTTGAACATCGATGCCCGGCATATCCCATTAGGTGTTCCAGTGTGCCAGTGGCATAAGACTGATTATCCTTTTACACCAAATGGCACAGCAGGACTCCTCTTGCAGCACGCTCAAGTCAAGATCTTCCTTAAATTCTTCATGGGGCATAATGATGCTCCAGCCCAAATTGCTTAATAATGTTGTCTTTCAGGACAGCCAACAAGATACACCATGCACAGCAAAACATGTCCAGGCCAAAGCAACTCCTTTCTCTGCCTTTGTTCCTGACATCTGAAAGTATTCCTGCTGCCTCGGCTGTGGAAGCGTTTGGCATGTGATTTCCATCGGAATACTACAAGCACTATTTTATTTATATTCCATTTCTATCATTTATGGCAGATGGTTACTTGCCTTAAATTTTTAAATAATATCTTGGCTGCAGAATTTCAAATTAAAAGTAAACTCTCCAAGTCAGAGGCAAGGGTAAGTTCAGCTATTTTTTAAAAAGTTGGTTGGAGGATTTTTTTTTTTGTAGTGCTTATCCTTTACATGCAAGTTTGACTGCATGTGAGCATCCAGATTTATACACATTTTTTCCTGGAAATACTTTTCTCCTATAAATTTGCTTGCTTATAGGTTTCAATAACTAAACACTTGAAACGTAAACCTTTTCTTCAGAGCTGAAACAGCTACTATTAATTTCATTATAGAGGAGAATGTTTTGTACACATCTGAACATTTTCTAAATGAAATCCGATTTTTAAATCAAGATTTGGAATAGAACAATCTCTAGACATGGAGAATTTCTGACGCTGATATTTTTGCTCCTAATTATCTTTCCCTTCCCTTTTCTATGCTGTGGTAGTCACAAATGTGTTGCATTTAGAGAGTGCAGACTATACACAGAAAAGGACAGGAACAAACTGGCACAGCCCCATTGATTTCAGCTGAAAAATTCAGGTTTAATGTTTGGCCATTAAGCAATACCCACCTTGCATACAGCATTTTCTACCATAGGTTTCAAATCACTGCGAGAGAAATAGACCCCAATCCTGCAAACAGTTACGTGTGTGTAACTACACATATGGGAATAATCCCATTAAATCAATGGGATTACTCGTGTGCATAAAGTTAAGCATGTGTGTAAGTGCTTGCTGGAGCTGGGCCTGAGGGAAAAGACAGGATTTTTGAACCATTGGTACAGTGGGTGTGAATGTTCATGTTCCAGTTGTGTGGCTTCAAATGCTCCTTTCCAAGCCAAAAGTTTTGAAGGAAGAATTTGCCTTCTTTTCCATCAAGCCAGGATGTTTTTAAGACCTTATAAACCATCCATTGTCATGGGACAAGGACCACTTGTAAGGAGGTCTCCGTAAAGCCAAGCAAACTTAGAGTACACAAATAAGCTGAGACTTGTGTTGTGCTCCCTGCCCGCAGTCTTCTCACAGATCCTCTCAGATTTGCAAATTTATGTAAACAAATTCAAATCTACAAGTTGTAAACTGCACATAGCTGTTATTCACATGTTTGGGGTTTTTTCTTGGTGATCTCAGGTGAAAGGATTCCTGGACTAGATATCTGAAAACAAGAAGAAGCAAATAGAAACAGGAGTTACGAACTCGGTTTAAAAAAGAGCTCCACACATAAAGAAAAAATCAGTTCATCTAAGGTAGAGGGTGCGAAATTTCCTTGTGTAGGAAGGAGATGGTTTAGACAAAAATATTTTGGGAAGAGAGCAAAAATATAGACAATACAATTCTCTGCTCGGAAAGCCTTATTTTCTGTCCAGGGAACAGCTGAGGGATCCATCAACTTCGTGTCAGATAAGGAGAGATCATCTTGCCTAAAGCTCCTCTTCCCTGCCACGCTCCCAGTCAAGTTCCTTGCACACTGGGTTAGGAAGAGTTCAAGAAAATGGGCAAGAAAAATGGGCAAGAAAAATCTTCAGGTGAAAAGCGTTTGACAACAATACCTTGGGGGAAGGAAAGGAAGAATTTTTATAAGCGAGTTTCCAACCAAGAGTGTCTAAGAAAACTCAGATGACTATTCCCACTGAAGTTGACTGTACCTTATCCTGGGTATATATTCTCAGCCAGGATTTCAACACTTCGGCTCTCAGGGTTGTTCAGAGACATATTTGCACAAACAAGGGAAGGTCTGCACGTCAAATTCCCAGTTCTGTAATTGGGTGATGTTAAGAGCATCTCCTTCATCCTCTACAGATCAAGAACTGGTAACTGAAACTGGAGAAATTCAGCTTATCCTTAGATTGTTTTGTTACCTTTTCACTGAATGAACCGACAATTTATACCACAGCTTCTCAGATCCTCAGGCTCCTGAACAGACTCTTGGAAATAGCTGTGTTTTTAGAATAAAAGCAAAATTATTAATGTTTCATTGAATCAGTTAGTTTGGAAAGGTCTTTAAGTTCATCAAGCCCACCATTAGACCATGTCCCTCACTGTCACATCCACACACATTTTAAATTCCTCTGGGGATGAGGACTCCACCACTGCCTTGGGCAGCTGTGCCAGGGCTGGAGAACCCTTTCAGTGAAGAAATTTTCCCTGATATCCAACCTAAACCTCCCTTGATGCAACTTGAGATCATTCCTCTTGTCCTATTGCTTGATACTGAAGAAAAGAGATGAACCCCACCTGGCTGCGTCCACCTGTCAGGGAGTTGTGGACAGTGAGAAGGTCCCCCCTGAGTCTCCTTTTCTCCAGGCTGAGCCCTCCCAGCTCCATCAGCTGCTCCTGGTGCTCCAGAGCCTTCCCCAGCTGCACTGCCCTTCTTTGGAGATATTGCTATGAAATATCAAATAGAAATGTGTCTGGGTACGTATTAATTCAGATAGAACTACTTACATGTGGCATTTGAACCCTGATACTTCACCTTCTTGTCAAAGCTGTTGAGAGCAGCAGAGCAAAGTCTGTGACAGTAAAAAAGCACAGGGACTATAACAAGCTTGACCCTTATATAATGCAGACATAAAGCTGGAAAATTGTGTGTGGTCTTCCTCTTATGCCATACTCAAGATTTTTATTGCAAACACCTTCCTCCCAACATCCATTTAACATGCACCCATCTGTCAGGCGATGTTTTCCACAGCAGTGTTAATGTGCATGTGCCCCCTTCCACTTTGGTAGTTCACACCTTTAACTAGGGCTGGAGCCAGAGTGCAATAAACAGCCTTCCGCAGTTTGGAGTATAAAAGGCTCAGAATGTGAGAGACACTTCATCAAAAAAAACAAAAGACCAAGACAGAGCAGTTTGGAGCTCTGGAGGGCACAGGGAGTGGTGGGGTTTAGAACCCTGCTTGAAAATACCTCTCCTAAAAAGTAAGAATTATGAATAATAGCTCAAAAAAGAGGATAGAAAGTTGTATCTGATTGGGAAGGACACAGTCACAAGCTAAAAAAGAAGCCCTCGCCTGGCTCCCAACCAGGTGTTGTGTCTTAGCTTGTTTAAAAATACTTCTGGTTGTGTTTAATTAGTTATGACAAAAGATCCTCAAAGAATGTATCAGTTCAAGCCTTAAGTCTGCCTACCATGTTTCACCTTTGTTCAAGGAAAAAAGTGTCACTGAGATACAAAAACTTGAAAAAATATAGTATGAAAGTTACTGCCTTAATGAAATATTAAAAATGCATCAGGAATACTGTTCTGGCATTAAAAATAAACAATAACATTTCTTCCTAGTTACGGTTCACTTCAATTCTTTAAAAATTAATTATTACCTCTTTAAATATTTGATTAAATTAGATTTGGGTGGGTTATCGCTATCCACAAAATACACGGTGTTGTGTATAAATTTGCTTTCTTCAGTCCCTGACATGTACAGGCACGTTATACGGTTGTTTGATTATTAGAAAACTAAATCCAATGGTTCTGTTTTGGCAGTTCGCAAAATATATACTATTGAATCTTGCCACTTGGAATGGAAATGCAGCAGTATGCTAGAAATCTCTAATAAAAGAGGAAAAGTAAAGCAGCAAAATTACACTATGTGATATTTGGGATTTTCACCTCATATCTTATCGTGCTGCTATATCTCACATTCTAAAAAGGACACATTATTTTTAATAATGGTTAATTAGGATTTGGGGATAATAGCTTAGAAGTCATAAGAAATTTCTAGGCATATAAAGTCTATTCTGTTCTCAGTGCACGAGGATTTATGAGTAAAACTACTTAGATAGCAAGGGGAGAATAAACCCTCCAGCATGTCCTGAGAGAGGTAAGACAATTATTTCTCCAGCATTATGATAAAAGTAATTTAGTACGACCAACTGGATGAATAAGAAACATCTCTGAATGAGCACAGGAGCTGATACAGTTATAAAACATTAATTTAAGTGAACACCTGGAAGTGTCCAAGGCCAGGTTGGATGGGGCTTGGAGTAACCTGGGATAGTGGAAGGTGTCCCTGCCCATGACAGGGGATGGGATGAGCTTTAAGATCCTTTCCCACCCCAACCATTCCGTGATTCCTGACCCCTGCCACCTTTCCACCAGATCAGGTTATTCCAAGCCCAATCCACACTGGTGGATGTATAATTTCTGATACATGCATATTTTTTATCACATCAGCTGATGTGGCACTTTACCTCAAATCAAATATTCTGAGATTCACAGTGGGCTTTACATTTCATGCTTTGTCCAGAAAAAAATTGTTGAGTTTGGAACAAGCAGGAACATTTGGGCTTTGGGGGTATGGCCCTCTTCTATCAACTATATTGAAAAGATCCAACTTAATCCTCAAAAAACCAACATTAAAAAAAGGAAATAAATTCACCCTTCCCTTTAGATTAATACCACAGTATCACAATCCCAACATTTGGCTCCTGAGCATATGTGATGGTTGTTTTGAAAGGATAATTGACTTTGTGGGAAGGTGCTCTGGTCATTGTTCAGATATTGTGGATGACACTTCCTGTCCCTCAGCACACAGGATGCTCCCATCTCACACACACTGGGATAGCACAGGGAGTGCTTTCCTATGGGCTTAGACAGAAGGCTGGACATGAAAATTGATCATTCCTTCAGACTGTATAAAAAAAAATTGAGCCAAACTATATAAAAATTTTTGTAAAAATGAATTACTTGCAAAAGTTTAGGGTTTTTTTCCTTAAAAATTTAAAGTGGAAATTTTTTATGGATTTTTTTTTTTTAGATAGAGTTTGGGTTTTTGCTAATTTCACATGCCTCAAAATACTCCATAGAGCATTCAACATAAAGAGACAAAATGCCCAGGTGAACTTCATCACTTCTACGTTGAAGGAATTGTTCCCTGTGAGGGTGGTGAGGCCCTGGCACAGGGTGCCCAGAGCAGCTGTAGCTGCCCCTGGATCCCTGGAAGTGTCCAAGGCCAGGTCAGACAGGGCTTGGAGCAGCCTGGGATAGTGGAAGGTGTCCCTGCCAATGGCAGGGGGTGGAATGGGATGCTCTTTAAGGTCCCTTCCAACCCAAACCATTCTGGGATTCTGGGATTAAGGATGCACACTTTTTGTCACCTAAACCTGACTACAGGACTCAGCTCCCTGCACCGCCTTGTGTAGTTTTACTTTTCACTTTTTTTCCAGCATTGAGATGTCGAACTTTACAGAAGGATTGAGTTATTGGCAGGAATTGCTCCCACTCTCGAAGTAGCACAGGCTCCTCAAACTAAAATAGAACTAGAGTGGACTGAAGAGGCTGAAACGAGGCATTTATCTCCTCTTCGCTCTGAAGTAGACACATCCAAATTATAACAGTGAAATCCGGAGGAATAGCAACTATCTTGTGGGGAATGAGAAAGAAAGTGTCTGGAAAAACCATCCTGCAGATTGAACTCTCTTCCTGCTTCAGGAGCCATCCCCGGGTGCTTCAGCTCAACAGCTATAGACAGTGCTGAGGCACTCAGAGCAGTAGGGCAGGAAGCTGGGCACAGGCAGTAGTGCAGGAAAAATGTTTGCATGATTATATATGTGATAATCCAAGCTCGATTTGCATATTTTGATTTTGCTATTCACTAAAGTTGGGTCCCTGAGGCACTTTCTAAGGTCACTTGGGGGGCACCGGGAAGTGGCGCATGAGAGGCAACGGGGAGAGCTCGCCCTTGGCCAAGAAACCTGCCCAAAAGTGGAAATAAATTGTTCCTGTTTGGGAAAAAATATAAAGGAAAGGGGAAAAAAAAAAAGAAAAAAAGCAGCTTTGGATGGGAAGACTGTTTCCACAGCCAAGAGGAATTATTTAAGTTGGCTAATATAACACGGCCAGTTGATCCTTTGCCTTTCATATTCCTGCTTGCCTGTCTGCCCCCTCCTTGGGACCGTCTGAAGGAAGGGAAGGAGCAGACAGATGTTCCTGGCCTGTGCTGGTGGGGAATCAGGGACACATCTGAGCTTCTGGTCTCTCTTCAGAGCCACCCAGCTGGGAATGGTGACTCACAGCTGGGTCACGAGGGCCTTGCCATCAACCTGGGAAGATGATGGATTCTCAAAACATTTGCAACTGCAAAAGAATGTAAAAAAAAGGAATTAAAAAAGAAAAAAAAAAGAAAAAAAGGAAAGGGAACAAATTTAAAATTTACGTGAAAGAAAAGATTGTTCACCACCTCTGCCACTTCTGTTGGTTTTTGTTGTCTTTGGAGAGACAGGCTGGTAGGGAGATGGTTACCGTGTCCCCTGAGCTCCCAGCAATGGGACAGCTTCCAGACATTCCTTGTCCTTTCCTATTTGAAGGACTTTGGACAAGGCCCTGTAGTGACAGGACAAGGGGGAATAGAGTCACACTGACAGAGGGTAGGGTTAGATGGGATATTAGGAAGAAATTCTTGGTGCTGAGGCCCTGGCACAGGGTGCCCAGAGAAGCTGTGGCTGTCCCTGGATCCCTGGAAGTGTCCAAGGCCAGGTTGAACAGGGCTTGGAGCACCCTGGGACAGTGGAAGGTGTCCCTGCCACGGCAGGGGGTGGCACTGGATGGGCTTTAAGGCCCTTTCCATCCCAAACCATTCTGTGATTCTACAAAAACTAAAGAACAGATTTTCTTTCCTTAAGGAGTGGCACTTGTGGAAGAGGGTGCTCAGAGTTTTCAATATCACTGTGTGGACAAACACATGAAAAGTGAAATAATGCATTAATTACCTTGCCCTGTATGCATAGTTTGGATGAATAAGAAGCGTCTAAAATTTTGTGGGTTTATTTAATTTTAAAATGGATTTAAAAGTCCTTGGGCTGCTGGAGGCAATAGGATCCAGCAGGTCAGTGGGGGCTGTCTCTTCTTTTTCCATTACCTTCAACTACAAAAGGAACTGGAGAAGAGTTACCAGGAAAACTTTTCATTCAGTTCCTCACAGGACAGTAAATGAGTAATGCTGTGGAAAAACTCACCACATGGCCAATGCTAATGACTCAGGATACAGCAGCTCCCCATTTTTTACCCTCCACTCTCCTCTCTGACTGTTGGTGTGTGAAGAACCATCCCAGCCTGATCACACCGTACCATTCCTCCTTGTCTCTGCAGCTCATATTTCCTTCATTCTCACACAGTACTTAAAATCAACACATAATTATTTTTTTTTAATAGGAACATATTTTCATCCCAGAGAAGGAAGAATTTTTAATTAATATTTTCTGACAGTGTTCATTCTCATATCATTTCCCTTTTGCAGTGACAGGCAGGCTTCCTCTGATCCATTCAGAAAGCAAGCATGAATGATATCACATCGCAGTTACTCGTATTTCCCTATTGATATATGTCCTTTTTTTGGTGTTTTCCCTTGGGACCTCCTTTTCCAACAACATGTTCAGCTATCAGCAGGTTAGATTCAGGAATACAGAAGTAGTTAAGACATCAGAACTTAGTTAGTGGCCTTTAACAGAAGCACAGAAAAGGAACTGTGTGTTGTGATACACAAGGATTAAGACTTTTTAAAAAACACAAAAAAGACAAAAAGAGCTAAAAATATTCTTTCGTGTAATAAATCTGGAGGGGTTCCCCACCACAATGCTGAAGAGATTTTCTGTCTTACCTAATTTCTCTTTCCCCTTGTTGTCCTTTCCATCCTTCCCACAGACATTCCTTCTGTCCTCTCCTGCAACCAAAACCCACTTCAGTTGCTTTGTCCCACCAAAACCCAGCACAAACCCCCAAAACCTGTCTGAGACCTCAAGTCCCAAAGGGCATGGCAGGAGCGTGGCCTTCTTGCTTTGAAGGATTGGGATAGTTTAGCTTATTTATTTATTTCATTTTATCCATTTGAAGATGGGAGCATTTTCAGGGGATATCACTGAGGGCTGCATTAATGACCTGGTTTCTTCATGCAGAATTTTTAATTTTACTGGATAGTAATAATAAAGAATTTGAAGTCAGCTCAGAGATCCAACTCTGTGTCTTCTGGAAGTGATCTAACTGTTGGATCAGTGTGTCCCTGGCACATTTGTAGAACAAATTCATATGTCAGCTTCCACAAAGCACTGGTAGTGCCTGAGCTTGCCAGCTCTGCCATTCTACTGCAAATGAAACAAAATTCAGACTTTAAATCCAGCCTCTGCACCCTGTTCCAGGACTGAAATGTAAGCGTGGGGATCAGAGGCCACTTCTCCAATGCTGGTTCTGGTTAATCAAAAGTTTAAGTGGGCTCCTTTTTCAGATAAAGACTGGATATTGTTGAAACCGTGCAAAAGAAATACATTATTTTGAAAAAAAAAAGTCTATTCAGTGTGCCAGAGACGTTTGGAGAAGTATTGATCTCTTGTGGTTTCCATAATTTAAAACACCTCCTGGATCAGGTAATCTCAACAGACTGGCACATCCACCTGGGCCAAAATTTCATGCTTTATGTGTATATATGCTGCCTAAAATGAAACGTGTTCACAACAGATTTGCTTAGCTGGCCCCACATTAATTGCTGCTGTGCCTACAGAAACTTCACCAGGCACAGACTTAACACCAGTTTTCATTTAATCAAGCTCCCAATTTGCATCTTGTACAAAGTTTCAGCTTATGACTGATCTGAAAAGGCTGCCCTGTCCCTGGAGGATTGATACATGATATTTTACAGGGCATGATAAATAATATTTTTAAAACTTAAATAAACAAGGTCTCTGAGTGTTTTCCCCTGAAAAGTTTTACTACATTTATGACAATTTAAATATGCCTCTTGAGAGCCAAACCATGAAGATAAAGAATGCAGCAGGGCCAGACAAGGGAGCACTGGCATTCTCAACACAGACACATTTTAAAAGAAGACAAAGCCTGACATTTACCCTAGTTTTGGATGACCAAAAAAATAGATAAATAAATTACTAAATAGGTTCATTACAGACTCATTCTGCTTTTTCATGTACCTACAGCAAAAAATGAATCACATTTTAATGCATGAAAACCAGGTGACAACACATTCGAATTCTGTATAAAATAATGAGCTGTATTTTCATTTGAGATGTGTCAAAATAAAATACCACTGGGAGAAAGTATGTCTTACTGAATCCTTTATAATAGGCAACATAACCAGCAATGTGTGAAACCAGAGAAATTCAAACCCACACACTCAGGATCACCTTTAAAAGGTGGCAAGACTGGGTTATCCTTTAATTCTTTTTGACTCTTCCTATTAGAGAGAGGAGAACCCTCCAAAAGATTTTGGGATCCACTAGGAAAAGAGTTGCTTTGCGGCAGATACTGGAATTTTGGATAATACAATGCCTGCCAGAGTGTACAAACCCAGAGGGGAGATGACTCGGGTTTTGATTGAGCACAGTCAGGCAGATCTTGAAACTCACTCTGATGTGACCAACTGTATTTTGGGGTTTTGTACTTATTAAAAACTCTACTGATTTTGGATTGGGCGGGGGGGGGGAAAGGTTGTGTTGTGCATGTACATGTAAACCAAGAATGAATGAAACACACCCATGGATCACTTCTCTTCCCATGGCAGAGGTGTGACCATGGAATGGAAAGGGGAAAACAAACAAACAAAACCCAAAGAATAGAAAAAAAGGGTTTTCTTTTCAGAGTTAACAGAATAAAGCAGACGTCCATGATAAAAGGAATCTAAGAAAGGAGCTTTATCTCTACCGCAGCCCAGCAAGTGGGATTTTGGGAAATACACCCCATTCCTTGGGAGAGCATCAAGAACTTCCTTCTCCTCTTGATCCCAGTCTGTATTTACAGCCAAAGCTTCAGCCAGTGTTTGGGGTTTTGCAGTGAGTGTTCCCATATCTGCAGCAGATGTTACCTTTAACTCCCACCACACCTGCACTGCAGGTCACAGCCACACCTGAAAAACTTCTGCACACTTCAAACGCTTTTGTCCCTGCTAAAATTCTCAGAGGAGCACACAGCAAGTCAAAGATCATCTAAGCAATAAACAGGTTCCCTCAGTGGGAGTGAGTAGAATTTTATGTATTTTGGCCCTCCTGTGCAAGCTGCACTTTAAAGACTACCTGTGCTCCAGCTCTGAGCCCTCACCTCCCACTCTGAGCCCAGCAATAACCAGCTTGGGATCAGTGGGGAGATCAGAGGACAGATCAGCTTCCTTCAGCATTCAGCATCCCTTCCTTTCCCACCTCTGCTCGTCTTTCACCCCTTTTCCAGCAGCCAGGTGAGCTCATGCCTCACACAGGGTCTTGGGCAGACCCTCCTGGACACAGCTGGGCTCTCACACCGGCTTCCATGGGGACACTCCAGCGATGTTCCTGCCCCTGCTGCGCTTCTCCCTCTGCCACGGCCTCTCTATGAACTCAGATGGGTGACAGATGCTTTTTCTCCCCCACCCCGTTTTGTCAGCAGGATAAAAATAAGTGATTTAAATCAGTCTCTTTTTAGTACCCAACCAGCTAGCCCTGCCTAATATTTGTAGTCTAAATAATCGCCATATGTGGCAGTGGAATACAAGTTTGTGGCCTTTTTTTTTTTTTTTTTTTAAATAGAAGTTAATCCAGCTTTGAGCTGGATTAATTCCCAATGAGGCTTGGGGACAGACAGCTGTTTCTCTTCTTTGGCCTGGGAATACTGCCCTCAAAAACCCACCTATACTTGTCATCATCCGTGATGGACACGAGTTGTGCTCATTTTCAGATCCTTGTTTCACCCTGCATTCAGGGGCAGCATTGCACCAGTGTCTGCTTCTCAAAAAAAAAAAAAAAAAAGGTATGACATTTGGAAATGTTTTGTTGACTATTTTGCCATGGAATAAGAAAGACTTCAAAGCTCCCGTCTTCATTTGGAGAGTTGGGAAGGAAGAATATTTGCAAAGGAGACATTTGACAGGAAAATCAGTATTAGCCTGTAGGGCAGTAGTGGAGCCAGATAAATCCTGTGCTGGCTCTTAAGGCTGAAACCTCACAGAAACAGTTTTAAGGAAACAAGCCCTGAAGTGCTTATTTACCCTGTGCCACATGACAAGCAGTGGTAAAAAAAAAAACAGCAGGAAAGAGGAGCAAAAGAATAAACTAAATAATATTCTCTTGTATTTTTCAACCTGTTCATCCTGGGGAAAAAAAAAAAAAAAATGTTCTGCCCAGGTTACACATTCCCTTATTATTCCTTGGCCCCAAAAACTGTATCCACAGCCAGAAAAATTACCTGGAGATCCTTTTTTGGCTGGAAAATACAGGAGTATGATATCCAATATGCACATTAGTTAAGGAATACTGTTTCTAAAGTAAGGCTAAAAATCATACCTGAGGTTTGAAGGCAAAAGCAGTTGCTTGGCAAGGTTTAAATCTCTGTCTCTGCAGTTTTGTTTTCTTACACAGATTATGTAAGCAAGTCACCTCACACCTAAAATGTGTCTCAATTTTTGTTTGTTCTGCTTTTTTATTGCCACGTTTGAAAATTAATAATTCAATGTCCTAATATTAGCTGTCATCTTACTGTGATAAAATTAATAATTCATCAAACTGAAATCAAACAAATGCCACCTTTTTATGCTGGATGAGGAATATGCTTTGCTGCATTTGCAGAGCTAAATTTGGTGAGATTCACCACTTTATTTCAAATAAAATCATATTTTACCAATTAATATATCATTTTATCACCTTCGCTCTCTTTGAAATTATCTCTAAGGAAGGGTTTTGCACAGACACACAGGTTTTATTTTTAAAACATATTTTTTCCAGATGAAAAGAACAGTGGTTTGAAAAAAGCAAGGAACATTCACTCACTTTTATGTCCTTTCCTCCTGGTCATGCGCTTCCAGCTTTTCCAGGGAAAGTATCCACTGTACCTGCAGTGCTCTGGCCAGATTCCAGCCTGGGTAATTACACTCAGCCTGTCTTAATTATTGCAGGAGTTGGTTTTGTTTTTTTTTTTTGTTTGGGGAAGGAATCCCCCATTCCCTGAGTTGTTGGGGAGTGCTGTGAGTGCTGCTCCTCTCAGCAGGAGCTGACTGGGCTCCAGCAGTAGGTGAAGGGATTTCCAAGTGTGGAGAGCAGCCTGTGTTAAATCTGCAAAGCGTTTGGAGATCCTTTGGGGTGAGAGGTGCCATGTAAATGTGAGGTCACCGCCGTTATCTGGGGTGCAAATGCATCCTGGGCTGTGAGAGAAGCTTAGGGGGGGAAAAATGAAGGGGAAAAAAAAAAAAGAGGAGAAAAAAGGAGTAAGGAAAAAAATAAAAAGAGGCGGGAAGAAATGAGTTAAAAAAAGGAGAAAAAAAGTGGGGAAAAGGAGGAAAAAGGGGATAAAAGAAGGGGAAAAAACAGTGTAAAAAAAAAAAAAGATGGGGAAGGGAAAGGGAAGGGGAAGGGAAGGTTTGGGAAGGGAAGGGAAGATACAATTTCTACCAATTCTGTCCCAGACTGTGGATGACAAATTTGTCCTTTTCTTGCCTTACTGTAAAGCAGGAGCATTAAACACTAAATTTCTTGGTTCCTGCTTTTTAGGCTTTTCGTATTTTTACATAGTTTACAAATGTTTCTCTCTTCACCAGGAAATATCAACTCAGTCCACACAGAAAACTCCCTAACTTCCACCACTGCTGCATCCCACTTGCTGCAGCCCAGAAACTCCTGATCCTTCCTTTTAGAAGCTGGTGCCACATCTTGCTGCAAGTCTACCTCCACACTCTTCCATCTTTTCTTCATATTTAGCATCAGAGAGTCATGGAACCGTTTGATTTGGAAGGGACCTCTATGATCATCTCATTCCACAGCTTGCCATGGGCTGGGACACCTTCCACCAGCCCAGGTTGTCCCAAGGTCCATCCAAACTGGCCTTGCAGGTACAATATTACAGAAATCACATTTCATATTGCTTTAGCCTCCATAACTCACCTGCCTCTTCCCAGAACCATGACCAAACTCCCATCTTTTCACTTTGTTTTTCTTCCCTTCTCCTTTTGCTGTTACACACCTGGTTGGACGATGTGGAATTGTGATTTCTGTCACTTAACCACCCTTAAAGGGACAGACTTTCTAATGGAAATTGAATACGAAAGGTTGGATTCCGTGGGGAAATTTCAAATTGACAAATTTTCTGAATGGATCTCTCCTAACCTTGTTGCTTATAATATATGCATGTATTGAGCTTAATTTTTGGTTAGTATCAAAATGTATTGATCTGCAAGATAAATATTGACTTGACCTCGCTTTCTCTCAGTCTATATTTACTTCTCGAGTCAATAAGTCTAGAAACTGATCTGACAGGAGTCAATAATGGCTTAAAATTCTCAAAATAGCAGCTTTGCTCTAAGGTTGCAATTTTTTATTTTAAAGTTACTGCCTTAAATACATAAAATGCTCAGGAGAACTTAACACTTTACGGCACAAAGCCGTTGGGGAAACACTCAAATGCCAGAAGACCTTGATGTGACTTCAGGCCAACTGTGCCATTTCAGCTCTGGCCAAGCCATATTGTAAATATTTTAATAGTGACCTACTGCAGTCCATCTTTTGCCCTGTGCATCCTCAAAAGTTTGAGCTTTGCTCCAGAGGGTACGCCCGAGTATCACTGATTGAATTTGTCAGGGCTAAATTGTCTTCAGCCTTGGGAAAATGCAAAGCTTGCTACTGGGTAGAGGTTGTCATCATGAGAATGCCCTCCCTGCCTTCATCTCTCTGCTTAGTGAGGTGGTAATTAACCCAGCAAGATTTTTAGTGTCAAATGGGATCATGTTCTTTCCCTTTCCCCCTCAGTGGTGGACACATCTCCAGTGGATAGTACAGCCTTCATCCCTATTTTTCTCATAGTGGTGTTACAGCAAAATTCTTCATGATTTGATAGCTCAGTTTCTGATTTTTGGGGTTCCTTGTGGAGAACTTTCATTAGGAGGTAGTTTAATAACCCAATTATTTGAGCAGTGTTTCTCCAATACCTGAGAAAACGCTGTAATTTGATTTAAAGAAACCATTGTCACTGTCAAGTATTGCCCTGTCCCCCAGAGATTGGTCACCCTTCTGAAAATGCAGGGAAATTATTAGAATGAAGAGAAAACAATAAAATTAAGAGAAAACAGATGAGCAAAAGACACAGAGGATTGACCTAATATCACTTTTTAGGATGAAATTGAAAGTATATTCATTTCCTCTCACTGTTAAAGGAACCAGGGAATGTGCCAGATATTTTTAAGTATTGCTGAGAAAGGAGAGAAAAAAAGATCTGTCTTTATTTTTCCCCGGGGAAGAGTCCAAAATTTGGAATTGGTAATTTTCTTTTAGGATTTTAATCTTTTGAGTTTTTGGTGGTTGTGGCTTTTTTTTTTTTTTTTTTTGGTTTTTTTTTTT
>VZRV01003419.1:217227-242582 GCA_013398115.1 Falcunculus frontatus
AAATCAGAGCAAAACAGGCCTCACCAGAATCCTTAAAAAGCCAGGAATCATTGCACGGAGAGCGTGACTTATTTTTTTCCAGGGAACTTGAAGGAAGGTTCCCCTCAATCATCCATCCCAAAGCTGTTCCATGGTGCTGTTTGCTTTAATTAAACACAGAGTTTCGTAGCTTCCCTAAGTCCCTTCCTCCTTAGGCAAAACCTTCAGTTTTTGTATAAAGAGTTAAAAGAGTCAGGCATGGAATGAGTCCAGCTGGGAAGAGGGAAAGGGAAAAGAAGGAGCTGGGGCAGGGCTGAGAGGGGGTAAAAGAAGGGGTTGAGATGGGACTCCCCTTTTCCACCAGCCTGCCCTCGGTGCTGCTGAGCTTGGGCAATCCTCTTGCCAAGGAGAAATGAACTTTTACAGCTTCCAGCTGAGGTGAGGAGTCCTTTCCTAGAACTGATAAATAAAGTAAAATAAAACAAATCATTCCGAGTCCACACAGGCAAATTTCTATGAAAAGAATGCCTGATTTCAGGAATCTGCAGTCTCCCGATGCAAAAAAATGTCTTTGCTGAAAACTTTCCAGCCAGCCTCTGTGATTTTAATTAAATAGCAAAGACCGTGTGTCGAAATTCAGAGTCTCCATCCCCATTTACTAGTGGGTGTTGAAAAATAACCTAAAAAAAAAAGTATTAAAAAAAAAAAGCTTACTCTTTACTCAGCAACTTGAACAGATTTCAAGTCATTTTGTAGTTGGGAGGAATGCTCACAAAGACAGAGATTTTCTTGACTGAGATCATCAGAGCCCAGAGCTGAAGCAATTGTGCAACTGAGAAATGTATTCAGGCTTATTTCACAAGAATTATTTACTCTTTAAACTATTCATTCACACCTACAAGAAAAAAAAAAAATTTAAAAAAAGAAAAAAGAATAAAAGAAGTTTTAGGCAAACTATCACCCCCGATATCTTCAAGATGATTATCAGAGCAGGGACCTGATCTCCTGCAGCCAAAGGCAGGAAAGTGCTCGGCCAAAGCCCTTTAATTCAATAGGCTCCCGAATTGTGCCTTTGCATCCTCATAGCCTGATACTCGCAGAAGGGAGAGGCTGATTTTCATTTTCTGTGCTCTAACTTTCTAATAAACAATAAGCAGATCGCAGCCTCCCTCTTTTGTGCGGGTGAAAATAAGCATTTTTTTATTATTATTTTTTTAAATATTACAAAAAGGGACAATATGCTAAAAATATGCAGC
The DNA here is from genome assembly GCA_013398115.1 of Falcunculus frontatus. Taxonomy (NCBI): domain Eukaryota; kingdom Metazoa; phylum Chordata; class Aves; order Passeriformes; genus Falcunculus; species Falcunculus frontatus. The sequence goes on from VZRV01003419.1 coordinate 218,463, forward strand.
GAACAAATATCATCTGTACAGACTGGAAGAGAACCTTCATAAATTAACCTTATTAGTGCATTACTGTAAGCGAATGCCAAAAAAGCTCCTAATTTGCATTAAGATAGATTTTTCAGGTTGGCTGCATGATTTAATTAAAGAAAAGATTAAGAATCATTAAACAAGCTGCTCTACCTTGCAATAACAGAATTTATATCTGATTCAGGTTAACGAAAACACAGATGGTGATTCAGTAACTGTTGAGTTGCTGTAACAGAATGAAAATGATCCCATTAGTTCTCTGGAAATGTGAGGGAATTTGAAAATTAGCATGCAGATACATTGTATGGTGCTAGACAGCTTGGTCTGCTTGGATCATCACTGATTACTCTTTGTTTGGGTTGGCAACACTGAACTTAATAAATGAAAAAATGTTCCAGTATACCACAGTTGGAAACTGTTCAAGGTTGAAATAGGTGTGCAGACTTTCAAGAAGAGAGAGTTAAGTAAACAAATGTCAATCAATTTGGGGCTGGCAACGTTTTTTTCTTCCAGAATGTCTGTTCTTAAGAAGCAAGTGTCATCAAAATTGAAATCCTTTGCTTGATACATATGTTCATGCGGTATTTATTATTACAAAGGTATTTTAAATGCGTGTCATTCGTTTACAAAGGAGCCTCAGCAGCGTTTGGATGCTAAAAGTGGAGAAGAGCTCTTAGGAAAATGGGTTGGGTTGTGTGTGGCACTGACAAAGAAATCAAACTTGCTGCAAAGGAAGGTTGTAATGGGAGGAGACGTAAAATATAGGTAAAACCTCTCCTAAATAATCCAGTGGATTGGATAAGGCCCGTAAGTGATCATTGTCACCCCATCAGGGAGAGCAGAGCCTGGGCAAGAGTAATTTTGTTCAGCAGGTGACATTTCCAAGGCTCTGGCAGAGACAACTGCATTATCCAGGCAATGATATTTTAACGCACACAAGCCCAGGCTGCCGGATGGCTCGGGGGTCACCTTGCTGGGTCCTCAAAGAGGTGGTGACAAAACAGTCCGAGGACCAGCCCGGGTGTGCAGGTGGAAGCAAAGAAGGAGAGAGGGGACTCCTCGTCTGATAATCCACGTGAAGGTTTATTAGCGCAGAGGGACAGGGACAAAGAGCCGAATTTTAATGAGGAGATTAAACTTATATACAGAGGGCAGGACAGGCGGGGATAAGGGATACAGCCAATAAAGTTGGAGATAAAAGGCAGGGTGACAGCTGAGGGGACCAATGAGGACAATACAAAGGAGGGACTTGGAGGAGGAACCAATGGGGTGTTGAATAAAGCAGAACTTTCTAGAACATATACGTCTTAATACAGGGGAATGAACATTAATAACTTCATACATAAAACAGGGAGGGGAAAACATGAACCAACCATAACTAAGTATGAAAAACATGAAAATGGGGGACTGTGGGCTCTCATCCCACTCCTTGGTTAGGATTGAGAGAAAGGGCTTAAGCCTTTGACTGCCACTGCTTGGGGTTGGCACTGCCCTTAGAGGTCTGGACGGCTTTGGCCACCTGCACCACCACAATACCTGGATCACAGCGACCCTGGGGCTCGGAGGAGGTTTGGATGACGGATCTTGCTCAGAACAGTGCACACGCTCAGATCAACACCAAGTTTTCCAACATGACTCATTCCGTGGCATTAACACTTCGGCAGCAGGACCAGGAGGGTGTCTTCTTCTGAGAGGTTATTTTTCCTTTTCTTTTTGAGTTCTTCGTTTTATTGCAACTGACTTCAAGGCCAAAAGGTTGTGCACAAGGGTGTTACAACAAAAACGAGGTTGTAGCACTCCGACTTTTAGGTTAAAATGTGCTTTGCTTATCACGTGTTAAGATCTTTCAGAAATGATGTAATGCACCAGGGACTGTGGTGCTACATTTGCAAACCACCTTTTTTTTAATCATTAATTGACATCATATAATAATGTCCAGCTCACTACTCCCAAAGTGATGGCAATTAATCTTGTAGGGGGAAAAAAAGACATTTTTTAGCTTTTAGCATAGAAAGGTCATAAACAGGTTGTCTTTGGTTTGACTGGATTTTAACCATCTGATCAAACTTTTTTTTTTTACTTCAACATTTCTTGAACATTACCTTGTTTTTTTTAACACTTACATATTTAAAGATTGCATTTAGGAGAGATAGCCTCAGCAACTTGGCAACATTTAAAAGCACACATGTTATTGCAAACAAGTGTGTCTTAGTTACAAAGGAAACCTTTGCTGTTCTTCCATGACCAGCACTTTTCTTTTTTTATGTCTTCAGAAACTGTTTGGTGCACGATGAGTGACAGCACTGAAAAACACTGAGGTTTTTTTGGGGTTTTTTTCTGCCCTCATTTAGGAGCTGGGGTTTGTTCTCAAACAAGGTGAACCACAGGGAAAAATATCATTAAATATTTTCTCAGTACTCCAGCTTGCCATAGACTGGTTAAGCGTCCTGTCTTTGTACTGATCGCGCTGCTTGCAGTTTTCATATAATTGCAAATCCATCTCCCTCCTTGGCTCCTTGAGCAGGGATGTAAAGGACTGTGAATTGTGCAGAGTCTTCCCTGTGAAATTGTACAACCGAGGAAGATGTGGAGGGGTTATGCTGTGCATGCCAACGTCAAGTGTTTGCTGGAAAAGGCTGGATTACCGAGGAAAGAGAATAGATCAGGATATTAACTGCCAGCTATCAAATGATCACAGGATATTTTGGTAGTTGCTGCGGCAAAACTGAGCAGATCTTTTTAATATTCTGTCTCGTTCCTGTGAAAGCTATGAGGAGTACAAGAGGATATTTGATTTATATTTGTGCATTTTTGTTTGGATGAGGACTGTGAGAACCCAGTGGTTTTTGGTTCATGGGAGATCTGGCACATCGCTCTCTTGGTTTTGGTTCAAGCGGGTTCACATCCCCCGAGTTTCACTTTGACTTTTGATTTTGAACAAATCCAAAAAAAGGCAAAACAAAGCCCCGATGAAACAGCTAACTTTCACATGGTTTCCACCCAAAATTATAAACTTTGCCCCCTTCACAAGTGGAAGACTGTATTCAAAACGATAGGCTTTCCAAAAGCTGTTAACTGGAGCTATTTTTATGTCAGCAAGGAAGATAACCCAAATTCTTCTGATTTTTCCAGGATGAGGGGCTCAAATATCCAACCGATCTTCTCAGAAACCCTGTTTACCAGAGGGGTAGTTCTGTGAGTAGAAAAAAATCAGAGCAAGAGCTTGAGGGCTCTCCTGGCACCTTTCTTGAGAAAACATGTACATGTCATTCCTACCTCCACCCTTAAATTCGCTGCACTGGGCATTTCAAGAACGGGTTAAGCACAGCAGAATTTCTGGATGTAACTCTGGCCAGAAGATGCCATTCTCCTAAAAGAAAGCTTTCTCACATTCCATGGGTTCATCTAAGATGGAAGCTTCACAAAGACTTTTGGATGCTTGTCAGGACCTTCTTGTAAACGCTGTGTCCTTGGCCAGTTCCAGAATACCTCCCGTGTGAATCTATCACAGAAAATCATGCACACGGTTCTGGCCCTCGTTAAGAAAAAAAAAAAAAAAAAAATGAAAAGCAGGGAAATCTCTGAACATTCAGGAACAACTTTCTCAAATATCCTCAAAGAAGAATCACAGGATACTTTGGGTTGGAAGGGACCTCTGGACATCTTCTAGTCCAACCCCCAAGAAGGTTACATAGCCCAAATCAAACACCTTTGAGACCCGCTTACTCCAGTGGGCCCCTTTTTCAAAAGTATTGATGCATAATAAAAATGTATTATATAATAAAAGTGTTTTTCAAAAAAGCATTAATTGCCATTTTCAGTTTATGCTTCTGCTACATCTTATTTTATCGTCGTGCTTTTCTCAGCTGATTGGACTCAAGAGTTACATTTGTATTCTTTTTCTTTTTTTAATATGGGATTTATGTATTTCCTAAAAAAAAATTATTTAATACTTTTCACAATGGCAGTTTTTTAGTCACATCAACTATGTTACCATTCTTTGTTATAAAATAATAGTGCTGTGCTTGCTTTTCCTTTAAGGAAATAGAGGTAAACCCCAGATTTTAAGCGTCAAACTGCAGTGTTTGGACACTTTTTCTTCCTCACTCTTCTTATTTTCTCCTTTACATTTCCTTTCCTTCTTTTGGCAGAACTGTCTCAGTAACTTCAGGGTGTTTGGTACTCCCAAGCAAGAAATTACAGCATCTGGCAGCTCTACCCAGGTTATCTCCACACATCTAAAACTGGATATTCAGCTGACATTTCACAGGATGCTGGAATGTGCTCCATTATCTCTGTAGAAGCACTTTGCAAACTTGGATGGGATCCAGTTAAGGAGCCAAAAACAATACTGTGGAAATTACCTGACCAGTCAAGTCTATAAAAAGTGAGTTACAAACAGCATAAGCTAAAGCCAATAATTCTAACAAATATTCCTTGGGCATCCTGTAATTTAAAATGAGAGCAATGAGGACATTTAAATGTTTTAACTTGAATAAACAACAAAAATATTAGATCTCCTTGTCTGAAAAATTGTCAGATTTTAATACTCGAGCCAGGTTAACTGTAAAATTGTTTGGGATCATGGATGCTGGCAAACAGAGAGTAACTTTAAGCTGGACTCTGGAACAACCTCGTGGGTGGATTATGAGACCCCCGAGAAGCACCAGGCAGCCCCGAGCAGTGCTACTGGATCAGACCTCAGTTTGTGTTCCCATGACACTCAAAGGAGGCAAAAGAGGCACATTTTCCACAAGTTTGTAAACATAACAGCTTCCAGCAAAAGCGGTGAGAAAATTTCGGGGATCTGGTGGGTTTTTTTCAGGCATCTACTCCGTGTCACTGGTGGGAGCTGGGAAAGTGACTTTTGCAATGAAATGGACCATAGGCTCTTCACGAAACAGGATGAAATGTTTATATTTGGCTATTATAGTGATGGATGTTAAAAAAGCAAGCTAAGATAAATAAACATATTAATTATGTGTCAAACCACAGGACATCTCTTAGGACACTGTGATGGGAAGACTGAAATGCTAGAGATAACTTTGCTTCATTTCAATGTATTTCTTGATGAGCTTTATTAACCTTTAGGGACAAATGAATCTCAGAAATGGTATTTGTTACTGTGACCTTCTGTATTTCCTCCTCATATTTAAAGGCAGGATGATTTCCATCCAGAAAAGAATCTAGATGTTGGAAATATATACGATCCCAGTGACTTAAATACATCCCTGCGCTGAGATGGGACCCAGAAATTAGTGTCCCTGTTTCTAAACTGCACTGGAAGCTATGTAGTTAAGGAAGGACAAGTATTTCCCTCCTCTCCTACTCCTACTGAGAGAATTTTAAAATCACTCAGCTCATTCCCCATAATTTCTCTCCGTAGCCCAATAAAAAGGATAATCTTCTGTTTCTCAAAACCGAAATTCAGAGGGAAACTGCAGCCACATTAGAAGGGCAGAAATAACTTTCGGATTCCTTGCTCCAGTATATAGAATAAGTCCTTTAATTAAAGCAACTCTCTGGTCAAGGCGACACTTCTATTTTTAATTGCAGTCTCCTGTCAGTCTGTAATTTATTTTATTTTAATTCGTCAGGGTGTGTGAATGTTTCAGAGTGCCCCGAACGAAATGGGGGCTGTCAAAAGATGCGATGCTGCGTCATCACGGAGCCGATGGCCACGAGCCAGCTCTGTCAACACTTGGCTTTGTACTGTCCGGGGGAGAGAAGCTGATTCTTCAGCAGTGTCTAATCAGTTTAAAACAAATCTGGAAGATGTTACTAGAAGACAAGATGAGATCCAGGCCACAGCAGCCTCTGCATACAAAGAAGTGAAGGATTTCGTTTGAGAATGAAATTAAAGAGGTGGAAACAACTCTTGACAGCTTCAACGGGATTTTAACTGTGGGTAAGAAGGAGTGAACTACTGGTTTAGGAAATGGGACTACTGGTATCTAGAGAAAGGACCTTGTTCTGTCACCTCTGCTGTGGCAACAGAGATATCAGGGGAATAGATCTCCTAGTAAGCATGGAAAAGTTCCTGTATATTCACAGCAGCATTCCAGTGCACAAGGGGGACATACAGAACGTTGGAGAGTGAATTTTTAAGAGGGCCTGTAGTGACAGGACATGAGGAACGAGTTTTAAATTGAAGAAAGGAAGACCTAGATTAGAGATTAGGAAGAAATTCTTCCTTGTGAGGGTGGTGAGGCCCTGGCACAGGGTGCCCAGAGAAGCTGTGGCTGCCCCTGGATCCCTGGAAGTGTCCAAGGCCAGGTTGGACAGGGTTTGGAGCACCCTGGGATAGTGGACGGTGTCCCTGCCCATGGCAGGGGGTGGAATGAGATGAGTTTTAATGTCCTTTCTAACTCAAACCATTCTGTGATTCCATGATTCATCATTTCCCAGTTAATTCTTGAAAGGAACCCAAAGTCAAATAATTTGGAGGGTCACAATGACAAGAAACAGTTACCTAATAAATCACAGGAGGTGTATATAGAAAAGGTAAATACATACTTTTGGTTTATGGAACAACTTCCATCTGAGTCCATCAAAAGGTTTCAGAAACTAAATGTTTCCATACCCAACACAGATATCAAGGAGCTCCACATTCATCTTTCAGTGCCTCATCTGGAACCTCCTAACAGCCCTCACTCACACAGGTATCCTTGCAAAGGAGAAACTCTGAGGGATTTTCTGTGGGATTTGTTTCTGGGAAACTCTGTTTCCTTCTGACACCATGCAGTGAAAGAATGAAGGTAGAAAGCCAAACCTTCTTTCCTGTCTGCAGGCACCTGACCTGGCCCACAGAACACCACCAAGACACACTCTGCCCTTGAGGGATTCAACTGCAAGGACAAGTGGGTCACCTCTTTCAGTACCCAGAAAGGGAATGGAAATAGTTTAAAAAGTGGTGGAGGAGCTACTGGAGCCTTCTCTTACTGCTACAGAGAAGATGTTGCAGGGGTAAGAAAAGGATGTATCTCTGGGAGAGTCATGTGCTGGATTTAAAGCAGAAAACAGAAAATACCCTCTAACATTAATTTACAAACAATCAGATAAGGTGTTTTATAAAGCAGCTGTCGCTAGGAAAGAAGTGGGGGGGAGGTGGAGGGTGGAAAGAGTTGTAGAACCACAGGAAATTCCTCCACGCTGAAGGAAGCCTTCAGTATCTGTCATGATTGCAAACCAGTGGGAAGGAGGCAGGAAGGAGCAGGAATGTCCTGCCTTTCTCACAGCTGCCCAGTGGGACCTGTGAGTTTCCTTCGTCTGCACCAGGACAGATAAACCCTCAGGAGCCCAGGCATCTTCAAGTCCAACAGATGCCACATCACCCCTTTTCATTTCCCCCCTCATCCAACATGCTATAAAGATGAGATTTAAGTTATTTTCTTATTATTAAAGGGGAGAATAACTCGCAGTGAAAAGAAAATGCTTTCCTTATTGCAGGAACTCAGAGTACCAGGATGTATTCCTCTTCCTTATCATTTCAGAAAAAAACCACCACTTTTCCCCTATGATATTTTGTCCTTGCTGTTTGTCTTCTCTCAGAGATCTCTTCCTCATTCCCTTCGCTTTGATTCCTATCCATGTTTCTGGTGGCATGGTCTTTGGCTCCAAGGGAGCAGAGTTTATCCCTTGCCCTGTAGGGCTGCATCTGCTAAACCTCCCCAACTTTATTCAAGTAAAGCTTGGTGAAACATTCTTTTGCCTGACTTGGGAATTAACCCAATATCTGAGTTGAGACAAATTCCTCTACCTCTCTGTAATTCATCTTTTTCACTTTACATGAGGATTTTTCTCATGGTCTGTGAAGCAGGTCAGATTACCTTAGATACTTTGTCAGTAGCTGAATGGATAGGGTATTATAAACTCTAATTTACAGTCTCCTCTAACTTACTGTATATAAAATACTGAAAGATTACAGATCCACTTCAGCTAAACCCCTGAGTGTCTGCAGCTTAGCCAGGTTTGGCCATAGAATCATTGCTTTTAGGGCCTGCAGGAACCCTGACCTGCTGTCCCCTGAGCAGTGTGGGCCACAGAGTTTGAGCTCCCCCTGTTTACCCAGTGAGGTCCTGGGTCACACCTGCATGTTTTGGATTCTTGAATTTTCCTCCTTATATTGCCTGAACCTGCAGAAAGTGTTGAAGTTTATTGCAGCAAATGCTACAACCACTGGATCCAAACCTGTTCAGGTTACACATGAGCAGCCCGAAAAATTGGTGTTCTAGCACCAGGGTGCATTTTTTACTTAACACAGGGCACTACAGCAGGCTTTAATAATGGCTTTCAGCCTCCTTTCTTTCCTAGAATCATGGAATGGTTTGGGTTAGAAGGGACCTTCAAAGGCCATCTAGTCCAATCCCCCTGTATTGAACAGGGACATCTTCAACTTGGTCAAGTCACTCACAGCCCTGTCCAAACTGGACTTGGATGTTTCCAGGGATGGGGCATCCACCACCTGTCTGGGAAACCTTTGTTCATTCTTCCTGTCAAATCAATAATTTCGTTTTCCTTCTTCTCTTACTTTTTTGTCACTTCATTGTCACATCAACAGCAATGGACAGGAAGATCTGGGAGGTCTGAAATCCTCTGTTCGCTCTCAGTTTCTCCACTCCCTTCACCCTCACCAAGTTTCCACATTGCCCAGCACGGAAGACTCCCATAATAAAATCTAACACCACAACAGACACTAATTGCAAACTTTGTTGCTAAACTAAAATTGCTAAACTAAATTACATCCGTAGGTGAGGGAACAAGGAGAGAGCAGACACACACTGTGGCACGAAAACCTTTGGCTGCTCGAGTTCATCTCATCCCAGCTCAAAGCTCTTGTGGCTGAAGCCATTCCAGCTGCACTGCTTACCTTGGGAAGAGGCAGAGGGGATGCTGCAAGCTTAACTGCACCTCTCAGTTTGACTTCCACATCTCCTTCATCTCTGGGAGATGATCCCAAGCAGCTGCTGGATTCTCCATGATGAGGAGCATGGGCTGATTTATCCTGCAGTTCCCAGCATGGAAACTGGTCTGCGGATAAAGACCTGAGTCTGCAGCATCTTCCATCAGCACAAAGCATACAACTGTGCAAGAAACCTTTTCATAATCATGAGGGGAAAGAGAGAGAGAGAAAAAAAAACAACCCAAATTCTTAAACGTATTCAGACTCAGCTGGAATTCGGACCAAGAGATGGACTAGCTACTTACTTATCCCTGAGGCACATTCACCCCTCTCTATAATTAAGCTCTTGGGCTGTTTTGTTAGTGGTGAGAAGCAGGCTTTGCCAAAAGTCATCTGGCTTTCTCCCTTAGAACACTGACAGGTTTTTTCCCCCCTCCTTGCTAAAGAAAGCTTTCAATTTTCATTGCTTATGTGCTTTAGGTATAATTATTTTTTTTTACCTTTCACGGTGTTATTTCCTGCCCGTAAAATTATACAAAAATGGTCATCAGTGAGCCTGCTGAAAAGACCAGCCACCATACATTGCAGAGAATAACCTTAATATTTATAAAAAAAAAATAAAGACCATATTTCTTTTAAAGATCTTGCTCTAAACAAACTGAATTATTCATGCATAGAATTGTACAGCATTAGAACACCTGTTTTCAATCATGCATAATGTAAAATCACTCATTACCTCACAAGAGCCTCTACATCTCCAGCAATCAAATGGCATTGAAACAGCGGAACAGGTGCTTGGCAGGTGGATCCAAACAGATGTTTTAGGCTTGGTTGTCTTTTCTTGTACAGGTGTGGTGATCTTGTTTTCAACGGCATAATTGCTATTTGAATAGGTGATATTTAATTCTTACGTGCTTTAATATTTATTTTTGCTTCTTCAATTCCTTTTTTTTCCACTCTGAGAACTGCACAGGCTCGAAGCAGCTTATGAGATGTGGGAAAGCTCTGGGCTGAAACATCAGTGATGCAATGGAAAGTACAGTTCCTCTTACTCGGACCTTCACGCCACAAATTCTCACGCAGGAAACTTTGTCCTTTTTCTAGACAACTTGTGCAAAACCACTGCAGAGACCTCCAGACTCTGAACCACAGTCCAGCATTCCCTTCCTGAAAGGACATTTGAATGTTGTATGTATGGAAATATGATATTGTTTCCTTCATGGAAACAATAAAACAGGAAATGGAGAAGATCTCTGCATGTTTTTCCAGGATTCAGTGATGCACAATTTAAATGTGCATAAAAACTCCAGTTTAGTACACTGATGTTGTGAAGGAGAAATACATCAGTGATGGAGGGCAGGGTTAGATTAGAGGTTAAGAAGAAATTCTTCCCTGTGAGGGTGGGGAGGCCCTGGCACAGGGTGCCCAGAGAAGCTGTGGCTGCCCCTGGATCCCTGGAAGTGTCCAAGGCCAGGTTGGATGGGGCTTGGAGCTACCTGGGATAGTGGAAGGTGTCCCTCCAAGGGTGGAATGAGATATCTTTAAGGTCCCTTCCAACCCAAACCATTCTAGGATTTGGTGGTTTCAAACCTTGACTCTGCTTCTCAAACTCCTGTTTTCCATGTGGGCCCCGTGGGAGAGAGATGTGGAGCAGTGGCCTTTGCTAAACCAGACCGTGGACCTGGCACTCTGCAAAAGCTACAGAAAGCACTGAACCTGCAAGGAAAGAAAAAATAAAAAGGCAAAAACTTGACAACTTCCCCTTGGAATTTAGAGAAAACAAATCAACAGTGGCCAAAAAGTATTTTGGTGCTCATCTCCTTCAAGCACCGATTACTGGTTGGCCAAAGCCGATATGTTCCCACTCCTACTTCAGTTTCAACAGCAAAGTGGCAAATCATTAGAAACAGCTTTAAACTTGGCACCCTGACCAGCATCTCGATAGAGCAGCCAAGGACTGAAAACCCACGGTGACAGTTTATGGCTCGGACACGTCACCTGCCCTCAGGCTGTGTTTGCTCCTCGCGGTGTCACGCTGCGGGCACAGAGGGATAAACACGGATGCAGTGACCCGGATCGCTGCTTCACACAGGTGTGTTCAGAGCAGAACAGCTCCTCATGATTAGCATGTGATGCTTGCAGGGTGCAAACAGCGGATTTGTTTTGTGCCAAACCATTGTGTGTCAAGGACCAGAGCAGTAATGTTTTTTTGGACCTCAATGTGCCACCATCTAATTCCTCCCTGTGTGGGTGGGGAGGCCCTGGCACAGGGTGCCCAGAGAAGCTGTGGCTGCCCTGGATCCCTGGAAGTGTCCAAGGCCAGGCTGGACAGGGCTTGGAGCAACCTGGGATAGTGGAAGGTGTCCCTGCTTGTGACAGGGGGTGGAACAAGGTAATCTTTGGAGTCCCTTCAACCCAAACCATTCTATGATTCCAGGGTTTTACAACACAGAAAATAATTTGTACAAACATATAATTCAATTATTCTGCCTCAGTATTTCATATGTCGCTGCATTTTTCAGTGTCAGAGATCTCATTTTTCTTTGAGTATAAGCATTTCCCAGTATTTTTAAGCAGGAATGGCAAAAGAACCTGATTCCCCTGATCAGAGGATTTATTCTGGATTTACCTCATGGAAGTAGGTGCTCATTTGCCAATATAAAACGAACAGTTAATGAATCTGTCCTGAACCAAGTATGACAGAACTTAAACGACACTATCACATTAACAAGCAGGGTATCAAGACTGATAAGGACACATAAAGATATAGATGCATTTATCTATCCAGTTCACACTTACAAAGACAAGAAGTACATCCAACATTCATTTACATGCTTTTTCATGTGTAGCAATTAAAACATACAGGAAAAAATATCTGATAAAAAGTTCTACCAGTCCATGGTGGCTTACCTATCCAAAGACAGCACATGCCTCAAAACAGAAACTTCCAGAAACAGCAGCTGCCTGCAGCGACCTCTGCACCACCTCCTTCACTCCAGCACTTCGTCCTTCTCCTGGGCTCCCTCTGTGGTAAACAAATGGGCAGGAGGCTTCATTTCCAGCTGAAAAGCTCCAGAAAACCTCCCTTCAGCACATTTCCTCAGAGACTGTGAAATTCTTGTGTTTCTGGGTCAGATATGTGTGACTTCTAGTGGAAGTTGCTTTATACACAAGAACAGCAAAGAGAAACAAAGGATGAATCAGTGTATCCAGGATGAAATTAAAGCTCAGCAAACGCTTCCCAAATTCCATTAGGGATTATTTTCTGAACATTTTTCTTTCTTAGGAGAAAATATAAACTCTTACCTTTGACACAACAGGTCCATCTCATAGCTCCAGCACAGCCTCAGCATCTACTGATGTCCCTCAGTGCTCCTCCTTTGACCTCCCATCCAGCCCCAGGTACTGGAGCTCATCTTTAACCCAGGATGAGGTGGTTTGAGTTGTTTTTGAACATTTCCACAAAGAGCTGTTTGATCTGAAGTGCTGCCTTCAGGAAACAGAGCTGCTCTCGTCCTCCTCTTAAGAACTTTTGACCACTTTTTGCTGCAGGATCTTTTCCCACATCCTTGTCTCCATGACCGAGCTTCAAAGGACATCGCTCTCTTCCCTTTGACAACCCTCACCAGCTCTTCACCTCCTGACTTGGCGTGGGTCTGTGCAGCTTTTCTCCACGATATATTTCCATTCATTCCTCACATTTAGTTTGTGTCTTAGCTGATCACAGAGGCAGCATGGATTGGCCTCTCCAGGATGCTTCGGATCAATTTTCTTTTCGCATGAAGCATTAATTATTAATTATGCCAGGCACTCAAACCCAACTCACTCCCAAAGTTTCACGCAGTCTACAAAAAATCTAAATGGATTAATAACTCCAAAAGAACGGTGAGTGTGAGCTGTGTAAATTCCAGGTGGGAGGGAAATGCCTGAGATAAAGGACTTGTAATGAAAAGCATCTTTTTCATTTCTGGGCCAGTAAGAGCTCTTTTGTGTCTAAGGCCTCAGAATCGTTTAATATCGCTGTGGCTCCACATATTCACCAATAAAATGGTCCTGTTGTTCTTTTCAGAGAGATGTTACAAGGGGGTTATAAACAAAGTGGAGAAATTAAAAGGTTTTTGCCCGGGTGCAGTGTGCTGTTCCTATCTCACTTACCTGAGATGTGCATCCCGCAGTTCCCTCACTCAGCAGTGCCTCTGGAGCACAGTGGGCTGAGCACTCTTCCCTAGGGGTGAGCAAAACAGCAGCTTACAGATCACAGAGTCACACAATCATCAGGGCTGGAAAAGCCCTCTAAGACCATCAAGTCCAGCTGTTAATGTAACACTGCCAAGGCCACCACAAACCATGTCCCCAGGTGCTACATCACATGGTTTTCGTTCAAGGCCAGGTTGTATGGGGCTTGGAGCAACCTGGTCAAGTAAAAGGTGCTTCTGGCCATGGTAGGGAGTGGAATGAGATGAGTTTAAGGTCCCTTCCAACCTGAAACCACTCTGTGATTCTATGATTCTACCAGAGAACAAGATTGCAAATCACTCAGAGGAAGGATACAGCATTGCAAAACTGAAGCAAGCCTGTGGCATCCTGGGGTTGATTAACCCCATTTACATGTGTTTTAGGCCCTCTGACTGCAAAAGAGTGACTCCCGCTTTACCTCTCCATCACCATGGAGGCAACAGTACCCAGCTGGAGACGAAAACCAGGCACTGGAAACAGTTATTCCAACTGCTTAGGTATGCAGAGATGTGTTTAAACACACGTGTGTTTATGTATATATACACACAGGCACACACATGTGTACAGAATCATGGAATCACAGAACAGGTTGGGGTGGAAAGGACATTAGAACTCATCTAATTCCAGCCTCTTGCCATGGGCAGGGACACCTTCCACTATCCCAGGTTGCTCCAAGCTCCATCCAACCTGGCCTGGAACATTTCCAGGGATGGGGCATCCACAGCTTCTCTGGGCAACCTGTGCCAGGGTCTCACCACACTCTGAGCAAAAAATTTCTTCCCAATCTCTAATCTAAACCTGACCTCCATCCTAAAGCCATTCCCCTTTGTCCTAAAGACAATAGGACATTCTATATAAAATCTATTAAACCCGTATTTTTACATTAAAGGGAGCACAGTGTTCAACCCCACACCCGGTGCGAGCCCCCAGCCCCGACTCCCCCGGTTTCCCCCCGATGTCAGCAGGGCCGTGGCCGCCCCGGCAGCTCCGCTTTCAGCCCGACAGCTGCGGATCCCAGGTGGTCTGACATTTGAGAGAGGGGCTGCGGGGGAGATTGGAGGTGTTTTGGGGGAGAAGGAGGCTGCGAATAACACGGAGCCCTCATCCAGATGGAATCGTTCACGGAACAACCTGGGATACTCTATTACTGTCCATATGCTGCCCAGGTCTCCAAAGGCCACACTCCATTGATTTATTAGAAATCTGCTTCTTTTCCCCCAGCATTGGTTCTTTCCTAAACAGGGCATAACGTGGGATTTACTACCATCTGAAATGTTCCTTTTTAAAAATCAGTTCTTTGCGTAAGCTGGGCTTCAGGAATGCTCCAATAAACACCAGATTAGAGAGCATTTCGGGACGGGAGCCCCCTCTTTATGAAGCCTTTAAACAAATTTCTTCCTGCCACAATGAGTGATAAAACATTTTATAGGGCATTTCTATGATAAGTAAATGGCTAAAGGCATGGCACCAGTAGAATTAAAGCCGCCAGATATAACTCTGCTAACAGTCTGCCTTACACTTATTTCTGCCTTTGCATATAAGCCTGGAAGAATTATTTTATTGTTTTAGCACTGCAAACAGTTGTTATTAGTGTATCTTATTTATAGTCAGTTCTTTGAGGCACTGTAGTAATATAGAAAAATATCAGTTATTTCATCACACTGGTGAATTTAATGAACCTGAAGGTGTGTGTTATTTTAGCACTTGCTGCAGCTCCTGTGAAAACCCAATGGTGCTAAAATCTGTAAACCTGTCACTGCTTAAGTAATAACCTTGTTAAAAGCATCTTCATTTAACTTATTCCAGCTTTTGCAGAATGCAGGTTTTATTTTATCAGTGCAGGGAATAGGTGTTTCCAACCAAACCACTTATTGTAAATATAGTTAATTGTAGTTCATTAATTTATTCTCAGTGTTATTGCTTTTATTTTAACACTTAGTTTAAATTAAGCATTGTCTAGAATTGAGTTCCCATTTTCGATTTTTTTTAAACAAACTCTTAATTTATATAAAATATCTTTGGTTCAAACAGTAAATTTTATTCTGCAATATGGAAAATGCTCTTTGCATTCATTAATATCCCTTTATGCTGCAAGAAATGAGCTTTCTTCCTTAGCAGCAGACAGGAAAACAAAATGAGATTCTTTTTTTAATCTTACCACTGTGAAATTGGGCTTCTTCCTTTCATTTCAAAATATAGAGAAAATGAAATATTGATGGCATGTGATCCAAATTATCAATTGATCCCTGCAAATGCACATCTACAATTATCGAAATCCTGGCAATAAAAAAATGGGAACTCCCTGCTATTTAGCACCATTCAGCAGAAAGAGAAGTGTAATTTGCACCATCACTTTTTTTATAGCACCAGGGATACTTCCTATATTATTACACCGTGGAGTTGTTTGTGACAAATGATAAAAGTATCAGGTTCCCAGTAAATTATTACAAGGTGGGCAATTATCCACCCATTAATACCTTTTGTCTTTGAGACCTGCTGTGCTCCCTGGCGCTCTCTGACAGACACATCCCAGGGGTACAGACCTCAAAACTGATGCTGGATGCTGACAGGGACCAGAGCTCTTGATGGCAGAGGGGCTACAGTAGAATCCCAAATATGTTGGCTGCTTTGAAGTAATTATCAGAATTAGCTATCCAGGATGCTTCTATTAGATTTTCATTTCATTTGGGGGTCTTTTTTTTTTTTCTCCCAAAATACAGCTCTCCTCCTCTGTGTGTTTCTGTTTCAGTGTTTATTGATCTGTGCTTCGGAGGAGGGCTGTGACTAATTTAAATCAGGGCATCATCATCCAAGAGAGTGTAACATCCCCAACCAGGCACAAAGCTGACCTGTGTTATTTCATCGCTCCTCACCACAACTTTCTGCCCTAATCAGTCTTGATTTTACTTTGCAAACAAGTTGAAAATGTAATTAACTTCATCCTTTCTTCCTATTTTGGTGCCGGAACCCCTCAGGGAGGTGGCAGCTCAGTGCATCCCCCAACACCTTTATGAGCATCCCAAAGCTGAGGTGGGAGCACCCAGATCTGGTCTCCAGGATGGGAACACTCAGATCTACTCTGCTGCTGCCCAAAGAGGTGAGGGGCAGGAGGAGGAAACAAACACTGCCTACGTGCTGTGTCTACAGCAGGGTCATTCCACCAAAAACCAGGTCTTGTCTCAAACCAGGAGAGTGTCAGTGTGCCCCAGGAGCTACAGACAGAGGAGGAACAGGAGGGGAGCCAAGCTGTCTGTGCCTGACCACAGCACCAGGATTTAGGGCAGAAGTTAGGATGCTTCAAATCCCAACAGCTGCAGTGTGTCTGCAGGATCTGAGAAACCAGACCAAGCAATTGAAAAGGAATCCAGTTGTTTAAGCTTAGGCTGGGACTGTGTTTGTATTTGTTTTGCTTGTAACCTTTCGTTTCCAGCCTTCCAGCTAAAAGCCTGACCTTACTTCTTGCTTAATAAACCTTTTGAAAAAGCTTTATTTTATCATCCAGCCTGGCCCGTGCTGCAGGGAAGATGGATGGGAGGGAATGGGTGAAGCTGTGGAGGTGCAGAGGCACATCCCAAGGGTGCTGGGTGGGAAGCTGGGGTGTGTCCTGCCCTGAAATGCTATTCCACAGAGCCATGAGCACTCCTGGTAAGGGCTGGACAGTCAGGAGAGATCCTCTGCTAAAGCATCTCACAGCTACTCCTTAGAATGCCTTTAGTGGAAAGAATACAGATGTCTGGGAGTGTGCATAAAAGGATCTAGCTGATAATGATCAAATGCAATTTAGGTAAAAAAGCAAATCCGCAAATGCAAGGGTTATTTTGGATCCTGGAGCCCTCAGAGCTTCCCTGCTGCAGAGCCAGGGGTCCATGAGCCCAGTTTGGGGTGGGTCAGCGTCATCCTTCTCTGGAGCTCCCACCTAACTCTCTTTATTCCTCCCTGAAACTGCATCACAAGCTCCCTTCTGTCCTGGACTCAGCTATCAGTGTTGGTAAAAGGTATTTTGAGCCTTTTCTACTCCAACATGCAAAAAAATTTCCCATACCAAACATCCAGCCTGTCTCCAGAAGCCCTACTCTTTCTCCTGACATCCTGTGCAATCCACAGAGAGGAAAGAAAAGACAAACCCAACACACACAAGATAAACCCAAATTTGATGATCAGGTGCTGAATTGTGCAGTGGGAGGGAGGATAAAGGCCATAGCGACATCACCATTCCTTCGGACTCTGCAGCACGGGGAAGCCCAAGAGCAAAGCTGGGAAAGGGGATTCTCCTTTTAGACAACCAACATAACCCAGCCCAGCAATGGGTTTTATACCCATTTACAGTGTATTGACTTTGGCTGGTTTATAGCTAAAGTATTTATCCCCAGTGCTGAGAGACAAAATAATTCCAGGTAGGATTTCACATTAATGATCCGTTCTTTTCATAATCTAAAGCCAGCACAACATAGTTCTGTATCCATTGCTAGTACCAAACAGGAGTGAAATCAATATTATGTTTATGGCTGTAGTGCTAAAAACGTAAGATTGAATTTAAAATTATGGAGCAGAAAATTTGAATTTAAGAAGATTTTTCGTTAAGCCAGCATACATTTATCCCTCACACTGACACAACGGTAATAGCAATTTGACCCACATAACTTTTTTGTTTCTTAAGTTATACTATTACAGACCAATTACACGTTCTTTAAAGAAATGTTATTAATTATTGAAACGTTAAAAAGCTGAAGTCATTGTTTTTGTGCACTTAGCGTAGCTTTTAAGACAGATTATAGAGAGAGAATCTTTTGGTAGATAGTCTTAAAATATTCACCGGTGCTAGAACAATTTAATGAAATTCACATTTATTTCAAGGATTTTTTTAATTAAATCTATTGGTTGTTGGTATCCGTAAACCCTTAAGAATAAACACCTGCAGTGTTTTATTATGTAAAAAGGTAGTTTAATTGCATCATATTTATCACAGACAAATCAAGCCCTATTCAGAAGATAATAATGACACAGTAATTGGACCAGTAATTGGTTCAGGATGATTCAATATTGTACTAATAATCATAAATACAACTGTCTCCTGCTTTGGTACAAGGCTGACACTATATTATAGATTGGATTTGGTGCAATAAATATCCATGAACTGGGTCCAGTAGTGCCCAGGTCTTTCGTTCAACTGCCTTAGTAAATAACAGGTATCTAATAATGCATCCTACGTGAGCAATCATTGTTTCCTGAAGGGAAACCCAGGGAATGCTGCTGCTTTCTGCATCTGGGAATGGCTGGAAGAGGCATCCTGACAGCAATGATTCCTTTGGCTCCTTGTGTTAAATCATTTGCCTCAGAGATGTTTCCTCTCCAAGTAAACCTGGTCATGCTCAGAGCCAGTTCTAAAGTAGGTCTGTGTGGTTAAAATCTTGCTCTTCTTTGGCTTTTCACTTATTTGTTTGCATTCCTGGCAAACGGGGAAATGGCACGCTCCAAAGAGGCACGATTTTCCAAAAATGCTCAGAATCTGCCCCCAAACTCTCCAAGGAGAAACAAGAGGATGGGCAAGGTAACCAAAACTGGGCACCCCAACCTCCACAGCAGGCAGGGGATACACACAGTGTGGTTTGTCCCCAGTGGGCCATAGAACTCTGGGGATGGCCACTGACGAGCCTCCGTGGGCCACCAGACCCCAGCAAATCCCTGGAATCCCCTGGGCTTATGTTCTCCACAGAAATCAGTGCTGCTGTTCCTTGCTTTAACTCCACCTTTCCCCTGCATTTCCTGCACTTTCCCTGTCTGATCCAGAGCACCACCACCCAAAGTGAGGGCTTTTCCTTGCTCCCTGCTGCCTGCCTGGCACCACAGGGGTCTTACTGCAGCATTTTGGCAAGCCACGCTTCCTATTTCAAATGGGAATGGTTTTCTCTTATAAAACCTAGGAATTTTTTTTGCTTAGAAAAACACCTACTGAAAATAATAACGATAAAAAGGCCTTTTTGGTTCCTTACTCTCACTGAATGTGACATGTGACACTTAGGTCAGAGCTTCCCAAACGCAGGTAGTCCAAAATAAAAATACTTATTAAAAAAGTGCTTATAGTCATATTTCATCAGTTAAAAAGAGACGTCAGCGTTTCAAAGACTTCACAACTTCACTGGATTTCACCTGGAGCTTTGACCACAATTTTCCAGACTGTCCTGATATGATTTAAGCACCTGCTTAGTTTCATGTTATCACAATTTCCTTATCGTGTTAATTAAAGCATTATTTATGGTACAACATGAACTGGCATAATGGTATCCAGATTTAATCTACTTTTTTTTTGCTCTGTATAAGAATATAGAACTTTTAGGAACATGACAATATAGAAATTTAGAAAATATTAAATTTTAAATTTATTTCCTTTCTTGACTTGCGCGAGGAGGGGGGAAGTGGAAACCTAATGAAGCAACCACCAGGGCCTGGTAGCAAAGGGTGGCTGGGAGGGGGTGGCAACCCTGTGGTCAATTCCTTGTTTATCGAGGGCTGATCCAGTGAAACGTGGAGCACAAACCCACTCCCGTGGCATTTAATGGTAGCTGTGAAAATCGGCCCTGTCACCGCCGCATTCAGCACGCGCTCGCGGACCCACGGCACGGCTCCTTCGCCAATGCTGGGGCTTTTCAGAGGGAGCCAAAAGGGAGTGGAGCCTCATTTTCCCCAAAATAATGATCCTTATTCACCAGACACTGAAACTTGCTTTTCATCGGCGCATTGTATGGAATAGAGATAACACAGCCCCTTTATCACCACGACAAAAGCTCAGGGTCCATCCTCCTGGCTTGGAAAGACGCCCTCAGCAGCCTACACTGATGGATTTGTAAGGATTTACCTCTTTCCTCTAAATGCTCTGCCCTGGAGGGAGGAGCAGCCAGGTACCAGCCCAAGGTGGACAGAGCAATGCTGGCACCTGACTCCACTTCTCCTGGATGCACCATCCCTCTGGCTGCCACCTCCACCCCAAAACACAGCACCGGGAGGGAAGGAGGGATGTGAGGAATGCAGGCAGAAGAAGAGACAACTCACATTGCAGGAGGTACTTAGGGAAACCTTTGAAGACACTACAGCAGAGGAGAGCTGCCATGGGCACTAAGGCTGAAACCAACCTGTACAAATGGAATTCCATGGCAGAATGGCACCAGAGGACCAGTTCCCTCCTAATGGAGTCAAAGGGATGGAGCCCAAGCATGCCAGTAAGGTGGCAACCATGGGAAGGCACACCACACCAAACCATCCCTTTTAATTTTTTTTTCCCTTGGTGCTCCATCCCCAAGCCATTTTTTTCCCTTTTGCCTGAGTCTCTCTTACCTTAGCCTTGCGCAGGGAGGAGGGAAAGGTGAGAAGACAGGAGAGCTATCGCTGTGCACAGCCAGGCAGGCAGGCAGCAGAGGTAGATGAACAGAATGTGTTGAAAGCATCATGATCCAGCGCCAGGAAATAACAGTTAGCATATCCCTGAATGACATTTACAGGAAACCTATGTTTCCTTTTCAGGGCCATAAGCTTCAACAAACTGGTGTGTTCAGTCAGCCCTTCCCCATGTACAGTATGGATGCCACAATTTTCTCAGCATATGCTCAGCTGCGTCCTTCTGATGGCATCCATGTTGGCGCCTTTCCATCTATAGGCATGGAGGGATGTCTTCATCTTCTGCAGGAGTCTGGGGCTACTGCCAAAGGCAGGGATCCAAGCACCGCAGGCAAGGAAAGTGGATCATTTTGGTTCCTGAATAAAGATTAGGCTTTGCAACACCTGAGCAGTGAAAATCCTGCAGAGCCTTGGTGGCCGGAGCCAGGAAACGCCGCGGTTCTGCGGAATATTGCTGAGCCGAGCCCTATTTAACCAAGGTGAATGTTTGCTGAAGAGCAAATTAGAGGAAATTTAGGAAACAAATGGCAGATAGGCAGTCACATGTAATGTCCGTATAAAGGCTTCCATGGGTTTGGCTCTGGTGTTTTCACAACGTGTAATAGATAACACCTTAATTATCTTAACTCTCTTCCAGCCCTCACCTAAGGAAAAACCACACAGCCTTCACTCCAAGAACTCCTTTTCTTATGTGAGGCAGAGATCCCTTTGATCTTTTGTTATATATGCTGAGGAGCCCAGTTATACACCATCCTAAGCACCAACACTAGTCCAATCCTTTTATTATTTACTTCTTTATTTTTAATCACAAACAGAAAAAAAAAAAAATCCTTCTATTTTCCCCCTGAAGCTTATCCGTTTCTTGTCTTTTCAGAGCATGGGCCAAAATGTACTTTTCTGACTGGAGAAAGGAGGATTTCACTGAAGTAAACAGGATACCCAGAATTAAGGGCAGGATTTTGTCTACACACTGTTTTATCCAATCTACATTTATCGTCTCTAATACACTTAGGAGAGAAGAAGGGAATTTATTTGGATATTAAATGGCCCTGGAAATCATTCTCAACAAGGAATAAAACATTCCCTTTACATAAAATCACATTATAGAAAAAGTGTTCAAGTTAATTTAAGGGGAAAATTTAGAAAACAAAAGCCAAGTCACAGCCACACACACACACAGACTCGCCTCGCTCCTGCTTGGGGAAGAGAACTGAAATATTTCCTCTCCTCCTCTCTGGCCAGCTCGTTTTACAGAAATGAGAAGGTAACCTTATCGATCAGCAGTGCATAAAAGCCAGGCGTACACAAAGCAAGGAGAGGTGGGTGATAGAGATGAGAATTAAAAGTGTTTTTATGGCTCTGCACCTGATCAGGAAGAATCTTTTCAGCTCAAACACATGAAAGTTGTCTCCTACTCTTAAGCCATTTTTCACCTCTTTCTTCAAACACGTGCTTTGCCCAAAGAAATGATGACAACACATGGCTAATTAACAACAAAGAATAATTGAACTATGGCTCTAACTGTCTACCTTTAAATCAAAGGAAGAAGGCAACCAATACTAAAATTTAATCTGTCCTCTGGGGCTGGAGACAGCTTACAGGTTCAAGTCAGATAGCAAATGTAGCTAAATGGCAGTCAGAAAAGATCATGTGACTGGGGGCTAAAAACTAATTAATCTCCATAAAGCTGTAAGTGAGGTAGGTAAGATGACTTGAAATCTGATTACATTATTGCATTTAAGGAGGGAAAATGCAGCATGTATTTTTCATGTTGATTTTAACCACCTGAGCCCTTAATGACATTTTGTACCTTGAAAGAAAACTCATATTTCATTTATATTTTAAAAGTCTTACAAAGATGCTATTGTCATCTGCACAGAATTTACAAATTTAGTCTAAATAATGCTCCTATGAATCACAGGGAGTGCATTTCTAAACTTTTTTTTCTGGTGTCAGCCAGAAGATTCCATGTAACTATGGGAAGCCATAAAGCCAATCATTTAACAAAAGCTGAAATAAATCTAAGGGAAAGAATAATTTTACTATATACTCAAATAGAGGAGGAAAAAAAGACCCTACATTCTAACTGACTGATACACGTGCATTGCTCCTCTGATTTGTAAACAATCTCCAATGCTAAATTTTGAATTAGTGGGAACACAGCATTGATTATGATTTCTATTATTTATAAATTGCTACGCAGAAAAAAAAAACCAAACAAGAAAACCCCAAGCAAACAAAAAGTTGTAGGTGGGTGGGAGACCTCAATTCAATTAATTTAGTCAAATTATGCATGGAATGGACACACTTAAATGTAATATTTTTAATTGTGTAGGACAGTTGTTAGAATACAAGATAGGAAAAGAGTGAATGGCCTCAAGTTTCTCCAGAGGAGGTTCAGGTTGGATATTATGAAAAATTTCTTCACTGGAAGAGGGGTTAAGCCTTGGAACAGGCTGCCCAGGGCAGTGGTGGAGTCACCAGCTCTGGAAGTGTTCAAAGCATGAGCAGATGTGACACTTTGTGACATGTTTTAGTGGGCGTGGGGGTGTTTGGTCGAAGGGTGAAAACTCGGTCTTGGAGGTTTTTTTCCCAACCTTAATGATTCTGTGAACAGAAAGGAAGAGAGAGGGAACAGAAAACTGCAGCCACGTACCAAGCTGAAACCAACCCTGAAGTTAATTTTGGAGGTTTTAGTCATGGCTATGGACCGCTGTGCATAATCTCTGCTTCTTGTGCAGCAGCATCCATGTTAATGTTACAGACTGGAAAACGCCTCAGATACACCAAAAAAAAAAACAAACCAAAAAACCAAACCTAAAAGCAGAGGCATTATCAGACTCAATTACATGTTTTGAGATTCAGTACCAGCAGTACCTGACAGCCTGTGCAGGGGGCTGAGACAGGGACAGTTTTACGTGATAAAAACCTGTGCTTTTAAAATGTTCGTAAAATACTTGATATACGCTGCTGAACAAGTATATAGTGGCAGTAAATAAACAGCATTTAACTTAACAAGCACACGTTTATAGGTATAATAATGGCATTTTGCACTTCTGCAACACCTTTGATCCCAGAATTTCCGAGTCCTTTGCAAGGATTAATTAATTAAGCTTCAATACGCCCCTGCACCAGATGTCATTAAAATACTTTTTATGGCCTACAAATTCTACGAAAGACACGCTTGTATTTCATGTCTTATTGTGCCTCCTACCCAAAGCAATTACTTTTCTCCTCACTTGGCTGTGTGGTGGATGGGAAATGATGGAGAGCTCCTCCTGCCCCATTGGGCTGGGAGATTCCCTGGCAACTCTGAGTCTCTTCTTGATGGTCAGGAAATTCAGGAGGTTCATGCCTGTGTGAATTTGGGGAGTTCATGCCATGCACCCTTCCCTCAAGCAGCTTTGCCTGTCTTGCTCCTAAAGCCTCAGATTTTCCTTCCCCGCTTCCTGTGTTGCTCTTTGCTATGAGTGATCTCCTTGAAATGCTCAAGGATTTTGCAATTTTGCTATTTAGAGTTAGGAAGACATTTTTCCCACATGGTGAAACTGCCATGTGGCTGTAAAGTGCCC
>VZRV01003419.1:242600-325189 GCA_013398115.1 Falcunculus frontatus
CTGTCAGGAACCAAATCATTACACTTCTTACATCTTTATTCCCGGTTTTGCCAGAACCCAACATGAATTACAGTTCAAACCCTACTTGCGAGTGATTTAAGGTAGAGCAACTTGGCAGCAAAACTTGCAGGGTGAGAGCGCGTGTTTGTAAAGTCTGGCACAGATGGATGCACCTCCTTGCATGAACCCTTAGCCTCCATGGGAAAAGACAGAACATGGGAATCAGCTCCCAAACCTCATCCTCTGCTTATCACGCTTATCTGGAGCTGGCAGTGCATCCTCTCCTGGACTGTGATTAGTGAAAAACTCCCACACGGAGCAAAGTTTGGCTCTATCACTTATTAGACTTAGGAGAAGTCACACAGGCAGCCGAATTAAAGATTTTATTTCTGTTGGGCTCTTCCTAACACTTCTTTCTCTTTCCTCCTGCTTCCAGGTACCTGAGGAAATCACAGCGCTTCTAGGATGCTGTTTCAAAAGTCTCCTCTACCTTATCCACTATTTACAGAAATAGGTTTTTTCTACTGGCCAGCAGATGAATTTGGCCAATGAGTTCAGTTACTGGACATGCACATCACCTCCTAAAAACACACCTGATGATATTTTAATGTCACTTATATCAGCCAACCTTAGGCTGATTGTCTCTTGACCTGTATATATTTTATCCTGGAAATAAAACACTTATAAGGAGCTTATAAAAATACGGAGACCAACTTTTTAAACAGGCAGATAGTTACAGGACAAGGGGCCATGTTTCTAAACTAAAGAGGGGAAATCTAGATTAGATCTTAGGAGGGAATTCTTGACTGGAAGATGTTAGAACAAGTTGCTCAGATTCCTCAAAGCAGCAGGAGAAGGATCTCCTTGAGACCCACCAGCCACATTAATTCTGATGGCAAAATAACCCTCCCAGAAGGACAGCCTGTGGTCACAGGTGGTTTGGTGACACACCTACACAGCTATCCAGGATATTTTTACTATCCCACAGATAAATCATAGGCTCTCACTGAGCAGGTATCTCCTGACATTTCCTGACCTATACAATTATTTCTCTTGGTGGTGGGCACAGCCTGAGAGTTCCCTTTACCTGTGCTATGTTTTTTCTGCTGTAGGAATGGCTGTCCTGTGCTATCCTCCAGACATCGAGCACAGACCGCGTCACCACTCCTTCTTTTAGCAGATGTGCTGTCTGTCAGGAGCTGCAGCTCTGTATTGGACTCAGCATTTCCTCTGTCACTGTACTCACTTATTCAGGCCATAAAGAGCAACTGTCTGACCAGTGGACAGACATAACTCAGCTCAAAGCATGGGTTTGTTTGGCTTTTATAGCCCTGTGCCATAATGTTTTGTCACGCGAGGTCTCGTGCCAACTACTTTTGAGAAAAGCCCTTCTGACCAGCAGAGCCTGTTCCTTGAAAAAAGGTACTTTGTGCATTCCCCTTTTGAGGAAATTAGTTTGTTCCTTCCACAGTGGAATGGGAGGGAATCTCTAGGCCAGACTTCAGATTCCTGACATAATTCTCCACCTACTCAACAGCAGAATGAGCCCATTCCCAACGCAGTTAGAGGACATTGCATCTTCCATGTGCCTACAGAGAGTAAGAAAGACAGGACTTCCCACAAAAGTGTGTTTTCCTTAAGAGAAGAGAATCCTTTAAAAATAAACCATGATCTTACCTTTTCCAGGTCACTTAGATAATGCAGCTGAGTCCAGCTGGGCTAAAGAAGTATTTGTACCATACGGACGTTGATACCACAGCTCCGTGTGCTTAAATATTTAATTCCACTAAGGTACTGCACAACCAAAATACCTTGGCTTAATTTAGGTTGCATCTGGAAACATGTCATTTGAGATGCCAAGAGGTAGCTTTCTAATTTTCTGCTTCTCTCTTCTCATAAATCTACAATTTCTACTCCCAAGCTTAACGCATGTGAAAATTCAACTTCTTTTTAGACAGAAAGATGATGTTGTAATCCAAGGGTTGGCTCTTGGTCTGAACAGCCCTAGGTTTTATATACTGGAGGCAAAACATTAGATACAAATCTATCTGAAGGCTCTTTAATAAGAAAGATGGCAAGTAAATTCTGGTTTAATATAAAAGCCAATTCAACTATTAATCACGATCACAGATAATCCCTAATGTGGCATGATATAATTTAATTTCCAAAAACCAGAGGAAGTGACAGCACACATTTTCTTGAACCCACGTAGTGATACCATGCAAAGATGTCCTTTCTAACCATTTCTGCGCGCAGGTCATAAATTACCAATCACACACATAGATCGCCCTTTAATATTTTAAAATCTCATTTTTGTGTGTTCTTTTCTCTTGTTCATGCTTTGTCTTAACAAATACGCTTGGCCGTAATGAAAATAAACTTGCTGAAGTCTCTGTGGCCTGAGACAAGCTATAACACATTTCTGCACCACGGGGTGGGCTCATGGGATACCTACTGAGAAAATGCATCCCCTCTGCGCATGCCCAGACTATTAAAATGAATTGACATGTTAATGCTGACAGGAAAAGAGCACAAGAGAGCTTGCTAAATTACTGCTCAGTCAGGCACTAGGAATTCCTGAGTGGCTAACTCCTGAGCAAAACCTGCAGCAAGGAGACCAGGAGGAAAAAAAAAATAAAAAAAAAGGGAGAGGAAGAAAGGAGAAGGGGGGAAAAAAGAAGGCGAGAAAAAAAAAAAAAGTGGGTGAAAAAAAGAAACTTTATTGTCAAATGCAACAAAACAAACAAACACTAAGGGTTTGTCATGTTAGTAATGCACCTACTCATAAATCATATGGATTTTAATCATACCTGCCACCTCAGCCTGCTTCTCCCCTGAGAAATTGTTTTCTTTTTGCTCCCTCCTTCACTCGCTTTCAATTATCTGGAAGCTGTTTCTCCTGTTTATTTATTTATCTAAAGTTCACATACAGTATGCATGCACAAATTTCCTCTGGGGGCCTGAGCCCAGGCAGATCATACAGGGATGCGGTGGAGCGTGGCAGCTAAACATCTCAGATGAATGTACTCAGCCTCCGAAAACCTGCTTTGGACCACGGTGACAAGAGGAGGGGAGGACAGAAAGTAATTAGTGTGTGTACAATGATGGATTATGGCTTAATATTCAGGCATTTCACCTTTGCACTGTTATAGGTAGGCCCACGAGATGACAAACAAAGTCCACATTCTTGCCAGTGAGGGAAAAAAATAGAAAAAAAGGGGGGGGGAAAAAGCCCCACAGGATTTTCACTCCTTTAGCCATGTCCTCTGTTCAGTGAATAAATTGCCTTGGTTGTTTTAGTTACCTTTCAGACCTTTTACAGTTTGGAAAATGCCAGATATATGCACATATGCATCCATGAGAAACCTGAGGGGCAGCTGCTGGTGAATTTCTGACAAGCTGGCACAATATCGTTTTTATGTCTCACAGCTTCTATATGTAACTTTAGTACTACAGAGCAACTCACTCTTTCAGATTTTAAGGAGAGAGTGAACTGCCAGTGACCTTTTCTCAGCTCTGGGAGGTGAGTGTGCAGCACAGATCCATCATGAGAGGAAGATCTTATAGACAACTTTAAGAAAAAAAAAAAAAGGCTTCATTTTTGCAAGCCAGATTGAAGGAAAAATAGATGAGGAGAGTTCAATAAGGAGTTACAACTACAGGTTAAATAGAGTTCTAACTCCAAAAATGAGTTTAGAGTCTAACTGAAGCTCTGTATGTGTATTAGGTCTGCGGTAGCTTTTTCAGGAACGTTTGAAACTATAGTTGCTATGCAGAGTATTGCTCAATTAAAGGAACATCTAGACAGCTCTCCCATTTGGAACACTTGTAGAAATTAAATGGATCACATGCAGCTTGACATTTTGCAAAATAAAAGAATAATTGGGGCACCGTATTGTTTTTGCCTTTTAAAGAGAAGAGTCAAGCTCACCCCGTGAAGCTTAGCTGGAACCAGGATCTGGAATCTGGGTCCAGATTTCTTCCCCCCACTGCTTTCTCAGAAAACTACTGATGCTCCAGTTAACCCTTGCAGCACCACACACTTCCCACTGGATGTTTACTACACCTCTAGCCTGATATTTTGAAGTAGTCAGAACTTATTTAGTCGAATTTGTATGAGGGGACGTAGTTCCCTGCTGTGTCATATTCTGCAGTTCTGTATTTCCCTCTGAAGGCCATGACCTGGTTATGAGACAAGTCGTGTGCTTCGTGCCCTTTGATTAAAGACTTTTTGGAGGAATTCAGCTACCTGCCAAGGTGAGGTGTGGGGTGAGAGTGGATTTCTCAGAACCCTCACCCTCCCCTGAAAGAGCCAAGGAGCTCACAGACTTTCACACGTTTTTTTGTTCCTGTAAACCCTGCAAACTCTGACGAAAACTGAAAACCTTGAGATCAAGGGGTTTCTGGTGTCCTATGGTACTTCAGCCCTCTCACATAAATCAAGTTCATGCTGTGGTCAGAGCAGATTGTTCACCAACTGAGGAGCCACAAACACTTATGTATGTGCCATCTTTTAAACATTTCAACAGCCCCGTTAAATGTTGTCGCACAAGCTAAAAATTAACCGTGAAGACACACTTTTTCTCACATTCACTACAGCTGAGCCTGAAACCAAATCCCAGATGTTCCCAACAAAAACCATCTTGATTCACTACTTTCCAGAAAAGTGTTTCAAAGAAATCCGAGGAGGTGTCCCTTGTCCTGATTTCATGGATGCTGCCAGAGGCTGCAGTGGCATTGAGGGACCTTCAGTCCAACCCACCCCCATGTCCAACTCAGGACAGCCACTGTCATATGTCTGTACATGAAAGGACTTTGAGGTAACCTAATTGTGTCCTCCCAGCACCTGAAGGGAACCTACAGGAAAGATGGAGATGGTTTACAAGGGCCTGGAATGATAGGACAGGGAGGAACAAATTCAAACTGAAAGAGAGAAGGGTTAGATTAGAGATTAGGAAGGACTTCTTGCCTGGGAGGGTGGGGAGGCCCTGGCACAGGGTGCCCAGAGAAGCTGTGGCTGCCCCTGGATCCCTGGAAGTGTCCAAGGCCAGGCTGGATGGGGCTTGGAGCAACCTGGGATAGTGGAAGGTGTCCCTGCCCATGGCAGGGGGTGGAACGATGAGCAAAGAGCCTCTTTCGCTCTCTCTGAATTACCTGAGCCAGAACATATCACAGGTGGTTTCCTGTGATACCAAAACAATTTGGTTTTGCAAAGCCATGAGCGCTTTCTGCCTGTGGCTTCTCCCACCTGAAGATCAAAGCCCTGAATGTGTACAGTTCACCCAGAAATGCCATCTTCCTTGGTATGAACGACATATTGCACATTTGGTACAACTTTCACTTCATTGTGTATTTTTATTTGCAATCTCAGCTATCAAAGGAAGCCAAACTGATAAAAGCCAGCTTGTAAACCCAGTCAAGTGCAGTTTTCCATGGTTTACAGAAATCAACCCGTAATCAACTTTATTTAAATCTCTGAGTGCATAAAAGGCTGCAGGTTGTCAGAGTAAGACAGAAGCATAGCATCATAGAATTGCTTAAGTTGGGAAAGATCTTTAAGATCACTGAATCCATCCATTCCCCAGCACTGCCAGGGCCACCACTAAACCATGTCCCCAAGTGTCACATCAACACAGCTTTTAGATCCCTCCTGGGACGGGGACTCCACCACTGCCCTGGGCAGCCTGTTCCAATGTTTGCCCACCTTTACAGTAAAGAAATTTTCCCTAATATCTGCCTAAACCTCCCTTGGCACAACTTGAGGACATTTCCTCTTCTGTTCCCATCAGTTGCAGTGAACCCTCTTGGCCTGGTGTCCCCCTGCAGGGATGGAGAGTGGATCTGAAGGATTTATTTCAGCACAGCAATCACTCACAAATGAACACCCAGAATCAATTGGGACTTACCTCCACAGATGTTTCTTCAACCTCTGGGTTTTTTTTATTTTTCTATAAGCTCTTCTACCAGCTGGTGCTCCCAACATCACCATTTTTGACTGTTTTGTCTTCATGAATCTGTAAGGGGTTGGAAATTATCACTCAGTCAACCAAGCTATTGCAAAAGAAGCATCTCTAGCAGCTAGTCCAGGTATCACCAGCAATAAAATTATACAGCATAGGAGTTTTATGAGTTACATGGATCTAGATACAGTAAAAAGACTTCACCCTCAATTTCATATTACTCCAATGTCAGGAATTAATGCCAAAGTTTTGACAGACCCTAAATTAAAACAAGCAACAGAAAAAACAAACAAACCAAAAAGTCAAACAAAATCCCCAAGCTCTTTAGTTTGCTGCAGTTTCTCCCAACCTTGCAGCAATGTGAGTTTTCCTTATGGTTGGGGGGAAAAAAATTAATAGTTACCATGGAAATTGCCACAAATCTTTTTCTTTCAGCCTCCTTCAAGCTACAGAGCACGTTTGTAGAGACACACACAGAATCCACTTGTCATTAAAGAACTTAGGCAGCAACATAACTACGTTTTCCCAAGTTTTACAACGTATTTCACAATAATTTGCTCTGCTCTCGTTCTCATTACAGAGGCAATATTAGAATGATAATGACTTACATGCTCTGTCATAGTTTATCACTCTGACCTTTTCAGTATTCTGCCTTTTGAAAGCTTGACAGGGCCACCTCTCCTGCTCACTTTAACATGGCAGAGAGCTGGGACCGAGGAAAGAAGGGGATCACAGCAATAGACACTCTGCCAAATTCTCTTAAGCTTTAAATAACCTTACTGTAACTCATCATTTCTGGGGTGTATTTAAACAGATTTCTTGTCTTTCTCCCAGCACTTTGTGTCCCTGGAATTGCACTGGTCATCCAGAGCTGTGACTTACCTGCAATAGCTGCATTGGGAAGTGAGAGGTCTACACCCACACTTTACTACTTGAATATCAGTTTGGCCTTTTGAATTATTCATCAGCTCAGGAACAAAGTCAGATTTTGGTCCCAGATGACCAGATGTCTCTTTTCTCAGCACGTAGAACTTTTCTGTTGTTTTTTTGAAATGTGTATTGCAGACCCCAGGCCCGTCCCATTAGACATATGCAGCACTTACTTTATTTTGTAGGACAGCAGACTTTTTTCAGCTACATTTGCTGCTGCCAATTCCCCTATAAATCATCAGGAGTGTGAAGGAAGCTCCACAGGGCCAGTGCACAACCTGCTGCACAAGTGTGGGGTCACAAGTAGACATGCCTGCATCAAGTGTGTTCCTCCCACTCCCTCAGTTCTTAGAGCATAAAGAGTCAGAGAAAGATCCAAAGGAGAGTCATTGCCAACTCTCCTTTCCCTTGTGTACCTTTTTTTAGCGGTACAAAGCCATATCCCTCTTGAAATGAGGGCACAAAAGGGCAGGAGCCTCTTAAACCAGTGGAAAGCTTGTGATGGAGGAAACGGTTGCAGGGATCAAAGAATCACAGAATCATTTAGGTTGGGAAAGACCTCCAGGATCATCGAGGAAATCTTTGACCAAACACCACCCTGACAACTAGTCCAGAGCACTGAGGTTTCTAGAACACCTCCAGGGCCTCCACCATCTCCCTGGGCAACTCCTTCCAAAGCTTAACAACCTTTTCGGTGCAGAAATTCTTCCTGCTGTCCAGCCACGATGTGCACAGTGGATGGGGTTCCTTGTCTCCTGGGACGGTCGCTCCCCATCCCAACCTTTTGATGTGCAGCACTGAGGAGCAGCCAGGCTGACAGTAACCCCTGGTTTTAGAGATTCAAAGGGAGCTCTCAGCCTCCTGCTGCTCAACCTGACCTCCCTCAAACACTCCCCTGATGCTGCTCCCTGACTTCCTACAGCTGAGGTGGGGATCAAGCCACTTTCACCCTTTCACATCTCCATCTCACAGCTGTCCTCTCCAATATTACTTGCAGGTGTTTTAAGAAGACCCACACACACACTTCAGGCTGCCTTTTTTCCCCCTTTCCACTGCTCTGAAATAGGCTGCCCTGTACATTGGATCTGCAACGTTATGCTCCTCGAGTACACCACTTCAATAAAAACCAGGTGTTCCGCCTCTTTCCTGTGGGATCCTATCCCACTGCCAGGCATGTGCTCTGCAGAACACCCTGATGTGGTGACGGAAGAGTTAATGATCTCCAAGCCTACTGCTCGAGGATTATTTAGCACACCAGGTGCCTGCTGCACTCTCACTGGCGAGGAGAGCATGGGAACAGAGATGAATCAGGGCTGCAGCTGTGTGAGAGAGGGGCCTGGGAGCTGGTGAGGGAGCTGGTGAGACAATCGGGATCTCCCTGGGACCCTCTGCTCTTTACACAAACACAGAGCATGTGCTGAGCAAACCCCAGCGGGCCCCGGCTATCCCAGCACCTGCCTTCTGAGGGTCTCACCTTCCTGGGGAACATCAGGACCCTCAAAGTCTGCTGGTCCTCAGATGTGTGCAGATGCTCATCACTGCCTTTCACCTGTTGCTTGTAAAGCTGCTCTGCTCAAGTGCAAAGACTTTCCGTGGCTGTAGGGAAATATAAATTTTGCTATGACTTTCAGTTCCTCTTATCTTCACAAGAGTCAGACTTCTTTGACACCTAAAAGCTCTTACTGCTCTTCTCCAGTCCTCTTCTCCACATGCAGCTTCCTCTTCCTTCAGAGAATGGTTTGATCTTGGAGTGTTCTGGTGGGTTTTGTGTTGATTTTCTTTTCCTAAACAATACATAATTTGATACCATAAATATTTTTTTATTTTGAATTTTCATTTCACACTAGTGTACAAAACCAGGGAACAACCTGTCACACACAGGAATGCAGGGGAGACCCTCACATGATACCAGGAAAAGTAACTGGAATTGCCAAAGTCATGGGACTAGGTGTCTGTCTTAGGTATCAACCTCAGGCATAAGAAGCTCAAGAGAGAAATTAATCTCAGAACTGTCCCAGGCCAGTGGGACTTCCCATTATCTTTTAATCAGAGTCAGTGGAAAGCTATCCTCAGATCCAATCCTGTCAGGTTTGATTTGTGTAATTCATAATGTAAACAACAAATAAATCTGTAGGGTTTCAGCCAGATTGTCAAAGAAAAGAGATTTTTGATAATTAAAGTATTAAAGGAAAGCCAATATGGAAAACACATTATACCACTCCCAGGGAAGGAACTTTTTGATCCATCTGAGCATCTTTCATGTGCTTAACAGTATCAGAAAAATCCATAGTGATAAAGTCTCTATCTCTATAAAAGTTTTGGTCTGAATGAGATAATTATGTTTTCTCTGGTACATCACCTCTCTCATTCCATGGGGCTAAATATGATAGACACAGTGAAGGCAATGCAGATCCCCCTTGCACCAGTGGTCTCATTATAGACATCTCCATCCACAGCTCCCCTGCCCTGGAGGTGAGAAAAATTATTTCATGTCAATGCATCAGGTGGGAGGGAAGCTACAGGACTTAGAATCATGGACTAGTTTGGGTTGGAAGGGACCTTAAAGCTAATTTCATTCCAACCCCCCTGCCATGGGCAGGGACACCTTCCACCATCCCAGATTGCTCCAAGCCCTGTCCAGCCTGGCCTTGGACACTTCCAGGGATGGGACATCATACTTCGTCTTCTCTCTTTTCTTCTTCTTGCCTGACTTACGAAACAAAGAAAAATTAATAATAAAATTAATAAAAAAAAATTTAAAAACCCACTCCACTCCAGAGGCTGAAAGAGCAGAAAAGAGAGTGATGGCACAAATCCCTTGGGATCTGCAGTCCATGCAAAGGACTGTACGTACTCACCGCAAGTGCTGTTAAATGACATTTTAGATACCCTTCTTTTCCATATTTGATACCCCAGAACAGAGTCACTGCCTCCCCACTGCCCCCACCTGCTGTGACATCAGCTGGTTTCCCCATCCTGCAGAAGTGAGGTAGGTGCTCCCTGCAGCTACTGCTGGCACTGAGGGAAGCATTCATGGTACACCCCAAGGTAATCCCCGAGTGACTCTTACCACCATATATCCCATATCCAACTCTTTTTCCTTCTCTGTTCTCTGCTTCATGAGTTTCTTTTCACTTTCCTCAGTGTTTACTGTACTTTGAATAGTTCTGTGGCTACCATCCATAGGAGAACCATGGGAACTGGCAGGCAATGAATGACTGGCATGCAAAAGGGGTTTTTTGGGTTTTTTCTTTCTCCTTCTTCTTCCACTTCTCCTTCTTGAAAACAACCTTGGCGAGCCATCAGATGAAAAAATCTATTCTTCTGCCAGCTCCTGCCCGGTGCCAGTGTCAGGCTATTTAAAACTCTCTGAGAAGTGGTTTGGGGGAAGGTAGTACCAAGACAGCACATCGAGCTGCATCTTTTCCCTCCATATGAAAAAAAAAAAAAAAGCAAAACCAAAACCAAAAAAACCCAAACCAGAGGTTGCCGAGCTCTCTTTGCAACCAGGCTTGACTCAAGTTAAACATCCAAGCCCCTGACATAAATGTACTCTGTAGGAATCCGTAATAAGGTACTGCAGTTAAAACTAGCAACTGCATTTTCGATGCGAGAGCATAATCCCCATTGTTACTGGGGAGTCTGGATCTTGCCACAACAGAGGGGTTTTTGTTATATTACATGCCTACCAACCAAGTCCTTTTCTTTTATAGCTCCCTACGGTAGGGAAGGGAAAAAGAGTGGATTTAAGTTTCCAGGGAGCTGTCGGCCTTTGTAATAAGGTACATGGCTCACTGCTAGTTCACAAAGGGGGTTAGCACCAGAGCCGCGGTGAGCTATTCATCCTGCCAAGCGAGCTCAGGTGAACGTGGCGCTCGCAGCCAAACAGGAACGCTCAGCCCCATTCACCCGGTGGCTGTGTAATGTACCACAAGCCGAAAGCTGTTCATCGAGCCAGCGGGAAATTCAGGAGTTTAGCAAGCGCTGGAACCGGAGCTGCTGTGATGGATGGTAATATCCAGAGCTCTGGAGCTGCGAGGCGAGGCCGGGCCAGGAGCGAGCGGGCGGCTGCAGCAGCTCCGGAGATCAGCCGGGAGTCACGGGAGGATGCGGTGAGGTGTTCCTCCTCTCCTCCTCCCTGGGAAACTGCGAGCAAAAAGAGATGAATTTGATTTATTTCCCATTGTCAGCTTCGGGGAAAAGAGCAAAACTAAGAGTAGAATGCACAAACAAAACAAAAGACTTAACTCCAGGGAGGAAAAAAAAAGCCTGCTCCCAGGGGAGAAATGTGATACTCCCCAGCTTGCCCACTATCAGCACTCTGAGACCCGCTCCCAGCTGCTCTGCATTCTTGGGTTTCGTCACTCAAATCTGAATTACAGGAGAGCGTTAACGCTGCCCCTGCTGCTCCTGCTGTTCCCCGGTGCTGCCCCTCAGAGCGGTGCTCAGCCACCACCAGAGCGATGAAACCTGGACAGGTCAGAGCCCCCTCGGCACCAGGACACAGAGAGTCACAGACACCTGGCAGGACTACCAGCAGAAATCCAAAACCCAGGGATCCCAGAGCATACAAAAGAAAATTTAATTTCTAGCAGGATGAAATTGTCTCTAAAATTGACCAAGTAAGAAGTTACAGCATTTGTCCCTTTGAGCTGTTGGGTGCAGGAGGAGAACAAACCCATCAGCAGCCCTCTGATCCACCTCAGAAACCCCAAAGCAACAGGGAGGAGAAATTGTCCTGTAAACTGTGGCTCATCAAAACCTTTTATCTTGAGATCATAGAATGGTTTGGGTTGGAAGTGAGCTTAAAGACCATCTCTTTCCAAACCCTCTCCCCATGGGCAGGGACATCTTCCACTAGACCAGGTTGCTCAAAGCTATTTCCAACCTGGCCTTGTTTAGTCACATCCCTCCAGTTGCTCTTGACACCTCTGCTTCATTTGAGAACACTTTAAAAAGATAAAGATCATTAAAAATATAAAGGTTTCTGCATATTAGTAGTTTACAGAAAACATGGCACCCTGCCTTTTATTTCCATTGCATTTATTATCTGATGAAATCAAATAACGTGTTAGTTGAGGAAACTGAGGCACTGTTGGATAAAGAGGCTTGCCAAAGAGAAAGGACAAATCACTGTCTATCTGTATAGGGAATTTGGTAAGAGATGACAATCCTCATTTCCACTTCAATGCCCTTTCCCCCAGCTACACACTGCCCAAAACCACCGTGGTGCTCACTCAGTGCAGCGTGAGCTCTCAGTGCCACAGCAAGTCCTGTTGATAAAAGGACAACAAACTGCTAAAGCTCTGCCTGAACTTTCTCCCCACCTGCTGCTCTTAAGGCTTTCCCTGAGGACTGGGAAAAGCATCCCTGAAGCTGCAGCATCCCCTCTTCAGTGATTTGGCATGGCCACCTCTGTCTTCCTGGAGATCCCGTGCCGGCTGAGAGGGGCAGGGGTCACCCTGGCTGCTCATCCCCACTTGACCTTCCTGCCTCTGCTATCACAGCTGTCCATCGCTGCCAGCTCACGACAGCACTGCATGAAAAGGGGACAGCGAGGAAATCAGACGGTGACCCAGAGCTGGCAGGGAGCAGGGGGAACAGAGCTCCAACTCCAGCCCCGAGCCTTGGCTGTGGAGTGGGATTTACATAATAATTAACTCCGGTATTCTTGGACAACTCACTCTCTGTGCAACAACTGCAGATGATTCCCCCGTACACCCTTAAAAATCTGTCTAGCTAACAGATCCAAAAATCCAACACCTGTGTGTCAGCACGAACAGCTGTACACTTGCCACCGCTCCTCTCGCTGCAGAGGATGCCACATGCCAGTTGCTTTACTTAGAGCGTGTGGGGAGGCCAATCCATTAGAGAGAGAACACAGCATAATTAAGAAGCAACATGCTTTCTTGTTCCTGCTGCCCTATTTTTTTTTTTAGTTTTTTTTTCCTCCCCCTACTTACTTTGTTTAAACAACTCCATCCACTTTATTCTGCTGATCTTCAGGCTTGCAGGGGTAGTGAACTTGGGAGGCAGGGTCTGTTTTCCCAAGTTCTCACAGCACTCATCAGCTGGCGTGTCAGGGTAGAGAAGCTTCCAGTTGAACTACATTTTTGTCTTTTTTTTTTTTTTTTTAATCCCTTTCCTTTTTTTTTCCCCTCCTTTCCCTCCCTTTGCACCTCAATAAGAAAGATCTTCTTGGAATAAATAACGGGAGACACAAAGAGTGCAGAATCTAAACACGCGCATTCTGCACGCTGTACGACGGCAACAAATGATTACATCCACCCCAAAACATCCACAGACGGTCATGTTTGTTTTCATTGCATTCCAGATATCAGTTGCAATCACTCCATATATATTTCTTTCTCTCTCTTGCTTTCTGTGTCTGTGTTCCCTTTGCACATGGAACAGAAGAAACATTTTGCTAAACTAAGCTTTATCTTCAAAACCTGTGCTCTGTGAGATGCACACTGTGTATAAAAATGCGAGCTAAAAAGGGGGTTTTAAATCCATTTGGAGCCATAATGTGAATTTATCTTCACATGAATAATTTGCACCAGTATTCCTAATTTGGCAAGCAAAGAGTGCAGCATAGCTTCACAAGCCATAGTACCTTTGTGCTCTTAATCCTCATGGGGCTACCTATACTTGTCTTTCTGTACATTGGATCACTGCTAGTGGAGGTCTGAAAAGCATCTCCAGCAATCTTTAATTCATGTGATTAAAAATTCAAAAGAAGCCCTTGTACCAGCTGTTAAACTATGTTAGTAAGCTGTAATTCAGAGTTCAAATCCCAGCAAATTGAAGGTTAGGTTAACAGGATCATTCAGTGGAACTGCATTATATCGTAGCAACTAGAACAGTAGGTGGACTGTTTTATACATGCTCATTTGCAGAAGACAAACCAAGGATGAGCAAACTCAGAGCACTGCAAACCTTGCCTTGGATTTATTTTCCCCCCTTCTCTTTCTGTGACATGATTTTTTTTTAGAGACTGGCAGATGAAACCAACTGTGGGTTTTGTTTAATCTTTGCACAGATAGAAGCAGAATAAAATCAGCATGAAGTGTTTTGTTTAAGATTATCTGGAATCTGAGCAATGCGTTTTTCATCTCTGAGACTAATTAGTTTAAATATTACAAAGGTGAAATGAGTTTGATGGTCTTAAGTACTGTTCATTGTCCTTCAGCAAATACAGAGAAAGTATATGAGAAAAGAAATCCACCTTATTTAGCACAGTTTGATATGATTATTCTTTGCTCAGACTGGTCCCAAGGTAAACTTGCAGAAAGTCTGGAAGAATCAATCGTAAGTGCAAGTAAGGCTGAAAATCTTGTGTATGATTACAATTATTATTTATTATTAACACCACAATAGTCATTAGTCCTTCAGCTGAGGCTGAAATGCTGTTGTGGAGAGTGTTGCATAAAAAAGTGACATTATTTGGTCTGCAGTGCTTACAGGCTCTGCAGCTTTACAGAGCTTGCAGGGAGAAGGTGAGAAACAGGATGTAATATCATCTTTAGTTTGCAGATGGGGAATTATGGCACAAAGTGTCTTTCCCAAAACCACACAGGAAGCGTGCAGAGCTAGAAGCTGAATCCTGATCTCTTGGAGGCTTTAACCAAAATACCATCCTTCCTGTCTATTGAAAGAATCACATATTATATAATAGGCTGTAAAGCAGACCTTTAAGGAGCCCAGACTCCCAAACTAGATGTGGTCCTGTGCCTGTGGTACCCAGCAAAACAATTAGCCCATTTAAAATATCCTCATAAAGTCTTGAACTCCATGATCTTAGAGGTGTATTTCAACCTTAACAATTCTGTGATTCACTCTTGTGTTTCTGGTGAATTTAAGGTGGGTTTTGTTCAAAAGAGGGAAGCTGGAAAAGGAGACAAACTGTTGGGAAAGGCTAGGAAGGGTTGATAACCTGCTCAGGATGGCAGGACGGAGAGGGGCAGCAGCCTTTTGTGGTTGCAGGGTAACACTGGGGGACAAAGCTTCCCAATAAAAGCAGTCAGGAAAACTACATCTTCCAAATTCAGAAGAAAAGATGGTAAAGGAGAAAAAGTTCTGAGGATAAGAGTGTCAGGGATTCTGGTAGAGGGAAAGGTGAGCTGAAGAGACAGGTGAAGAGAAGCCTGGTAGGAAGAAAAGACAGGAGTTCTAGGACTACAGCCCTCCTGTCAAAGCATAAGAATTATTGTGTAAGTTTCAAAGTAGTAAAAATTTAAAAATTATGTTTGCAATTTTGCCTTCTTGTTGTTGGTAAGATACCACCTAGTGAAAGCCCCAACAAACTTTGTTTTCCTTCCAGGGATGTACTGACAGGTTGGAAGAAAGAAAACATCTGCTTATGCATCTTTTGGCTGCGACACCTATGAACTTTGATCGAGCAGTTCCTTTTAATCTCCCACCTGAGACAGCATTTCTGCTGAAATAACTAAAAGTCCTGGCCATTCTTCCCAATAAAGGTCTTCAAATGAATTTAGAGAAGCTAAACAAACAAAGAATTAAAAATTGCTTGTGACCAGCACGATTGCCTGCATGAGGATGATGTGTGGTTGGTTCCTGCCATTAAAACCCTCCAGTGGCAAATCCCTCCCACTGTGGGTCAGATGTCACGTCTATACACATGGCACTCCCCAAACAATTCAAATGCTACCTCAAATACAGTGTTTAAAAATAACTTTGTCTAACCAAGGACTGAGTAAAACTTGTGAAGGACTTGGCCTCGTAATTTAGAGTCATCATCATCAACAGGCTTTCACTTGGATAGCACCTTTCATTCAAAGATCTCGGAACACTTAATTTAATTAAGCCTTTCAACAATGCCGTAATGCAGCCAAATGTTATAATAACTGCTTGTAGAGGTTTGAATCTGAGACAAAGAGAGGTTAAACGAGTCTCCCAACGTCCCAGAACAAATTAATAACATCGCCAAGAAGAGGCTGCAAAGCCTCCCTGCAAGCCATGCTGCTTCCCTCCTTTCCCACCCTGACACACAGACATGGGTGGGTTTCTGTACCCACTGGGCTGTGCTGAGGGTGCCTCTGGACTTCTCTCTGCTTCCCAGGGAACCTGGGAGCAGTCTTTGTGAGAAACAAGCAGCAATTGCTCAGCAGGGTTAACTGTACCCTGAAAGGGAAGGTTGGTAATGGGAACGTCCTCCCCCCAGAAACAAGATGGGAAAAGGTCTCTCAGTGCTTTCCTCCACGCCACCACTTCCTCTGGGTTACCTTGGGAAGTGGGATTGTTTGCTTTTTTCCCATGGCTGGGAGCTATGAGATCTTTTGTGGTGCGTTAGTGGTCTCTTATAATCCGAGTCCAAAAAGCTACGGCTGGGAGAGTACGGTCACCTTAGCCCCGTGTGGGGAATTGCCTCAGCCCTGAGGGAGGAACATCCTGATCTCTTACCCACAGAAAACGCTGCACTCTGACTTTTTCTAGGAGGTCCCTTGCATTCAAGCACTGTCTCGTCCCGATTCCCTTAGCCTGGGAGATCTGAGGAGCATACAGGCTGCAGTGGTATGGCTCCAGGCCATACAGCACACACTAAGCATTACCATATGTCACAGAGGCAGCTAGACAAAATTTTCCCTGCAATGCGAAGAGGAGTGCTGGATCCATGCACAACTCCACTAGTTAAGACCAAACAGCAAAAGGTTTTGTAAAACAAAATCGGTTTGGTTTACTGCTGAGCGTCAGCAGCTGCTTTCAAATTTACAAATGCATTTACTTTCTACAGAACATAAATGAAAAGCAATTGATTTCCAAGCCGCCTGCCAAGACCTGAGATGGAGATTTGTTTTTTCCCAGGCGTTGCTGCAGGGTTTAAATCAGCACGACCCACAGGTGGAGTGACCACTGGAGCACTGGGACTTGCAGCTCCCACCCTGCTGCCAAAAGAGAACTGGATCTCGTGGATGTGGATTGCACCGATCTCTGCAGGATTTGCTCTTTATTACACCCAGGATTTCCCTGGCATGGAGGACCTCCGAGATTAAATATTTGGCCCTTTTGTTCTGGGGACTGGCACAAGGGAAGAGGCATTGCAGAGGATTTATCGTGCACAGGGAACTTGGGGTCTCATCAGAAAGGCCACATCCCATATTCTCCCAACTCTACAATCTCATGAACACAAATATTTAACGCCCATCCCAGCCTCGTATTTATAAAAGGCCATCTGTTATCTGCTTCCAGTGGCCCTAAATAAAGTAATTTCCATAGCAGGATTGATGCCACTCACTACTGGCATGACACCTTCAATTTGAGGGTAAGATAGTTATTTGGACTAGTTTCCTAGTGGTAAAGCCCCGTGTAATTGAACAGTGTTGAAAACAAGTGGGGTTGGGCAGAATTGCAAACAAGGTCCGCGTTGCTGATGGTACCCATTTCACCAGGCCGTCTAACCAAAGCCCAAGCTCCAGGAATAAAATGATGCTTCAAAACATCGACTTTGGCTTTTAAAAACAAGCCCCTGGTCCTTATTATTGAGAAGTTCAAAATGTGTTTACTGCTGAAAAATCAAAAGACAAAGAACAATTCCAATTGTATTTTTGAAATCTAATTATTTGAAGCATGATCTTGGAACGTTGGGAGCTGAATGCAACAGTGTAAATTA
This sequence comes from Falcunculus frontatus, assembly GCA_013398115.1. Lineage (NCBI taxonomy): Eukaryota > Metazoa > Chordata > Aves > Passeriformes > Falcunculus > Falcunculus frontatus. The sequence goes on from VZRV01003419.1 coordinate 260,121, forward strand.
CACACAAATTCCTACAAAAAGGAAATTATGTGGGTTTAAATGACAGTATAATGGCTTAAGCTTATTTATATTAATTAAGCACATCAAAATAATATGTGACTCTTAATACATAAAACAACATTAAAATATAATAGCTGTTTTCTCTTAAAGGTTAAATGGTCTTGATTCTTTGCATGTGCAAATGAGTGTCATTGTCATTAATTGCCGTCATCTTGCTTGCTCACATTTCTTGGAAATGCAAGGCTGGGCACTTTTAGCATGCAAATTTAGCTTTAAACTCTTTGCCATGAAAATCTTTGGTCTTTATAAGACCCACACAGGTAAAACAGAGCCTGCAGATGAGCCCTCAGCGCTGTGCACCGCTTAGCTCAGCTCACAGGCTCCATGGAAGGCTCCGAGCTCTGCAGATATTTTCCTCCTGCGACTGTTCACAGTCCTTACAGCACATAACGAAACTCGCATCTTAAATTTATCATAATGAGCTGAAATCCGTGGCCCTATTTGGTGTACACATGGCGTGGTTTTAGTTATGAGATAAACAATTTACTCCAGTATCAAGGAAACATCGGTTAAGATTTTACGAGGGCTCCCAAATATGTTTGATAAACCCACCCTTCTGTTTGTTGCAACAGCTACGGTAAAATAAACTCCCAGCACATCCCGTGGTGGCCAGGCTGAGCTCTTTGTCTCAGCCCTGCTCCCACCCACCGCCCACCAGCCCCACCACTTCGCACCCAGCTCGGCCAAAAAGCCGCCCGGGCTCCTACAGGTGTTACATTTTTTGCTCCCCCCAGTGACCAGTTCCACTGCAATTGGACTAAAATAATATCTCCAAAAGCAATGTGCTGGCATCGCTGAGAACGTACATATAAGGCCACTGAGGTCCACACAGCAAGGATTGCACAATAACCCATTAAAATAAACATTTGCAACCACAGATAGCTGGACTGAAATCCCTGCTCTGATACAAATAACATCTGGACAACTTTTGTATGCATCTTCCAGCATAAAACACCCTTGAGAAAAAATAGAAGGCAAGCGAAAAGACAAAGGACCACTAAAGATTTTATTATGCTATGGGTGTGGTGCCATAAATTTGAGGGGATTCAGGCAGGAGTTGCCAAGCTTGAATTTAAACAGCATGTTGTTTTTAAGAGTTGTAACATTAGTGACGAACAAGTCAGTATTCTTACATAATTAATCCAGTGTGAAATAGAGTGACTGGAAGACATCCAGTGGTTTAAAAATAACTCAATCATCTTTAAGATCCACAATACTATAGGATTTAACATTAAGGCACAGGAAGTGAAGGCATCTTGGTACGGAGCATGCTGTTTTAATTCCACTAAAGCTTTATGAATTCAGCTTAACTGAGCTCACTGTACAACAGCCCTGCGTCCTGCAAAGCCAGCGAGGTTCCTCTCCAGTGGATCACAGGTTTAATCACCAGGATTCCTCCCTCCACCAGAGGGAATTGTCTCTAGCTGGAGGTGCCATTAAAGAGACAAAAATAGGAATGTTTTTTTTTTTGCAAAATGCTAATCCTTAACTGGGAAGACTGGGAGAAAAGACAAAGATATGCAGGGAAGGTAATGAGCATCTTCAGAAGATGTATAATCATGGGTTGGAGTTGAATGGACTTTAACATCCAGGGTTATGCCTTAGTGGTGTTTCCAGCTGGCAACAAGCACAAGGCAGTGCAACTGGAGACACAGCAAGAGTGGGGCTCAGTGTAATGGTAAAGAAAAACGGCCAAACAAAACCCTCCTTCAATCTGAAGTCGCCACTTACATTTGTACACCGAGGGCCTCATTCTTTAAGTTACTCCCACGAGAATCTCCAGCAACGCCACCTGTAAAAGTAAGATATGTTATGGTCACGGTTCCTGCAGGCTGTATAAATTCTAGTAAAAGGTTCCCTGGCCATGAGCTGGATTATTTTTAAGGTCTCTTCCCAACTCTAACTGTTCTGTGCCCTTGTGTGTTCAAAACTGGCCCTTCTTGGAGAAGCGTTTTACACACTCTGCTCACTCTGAAATCACAGGAGGCACCAAACACGTCCCGAGTGAATTTCCATATCTGAAGCATCACAGGCCTGCCCAAAACCCCAAGTCTGCATAAGGATATCGTGTTTCTTGCAGCACAGAAGTTGGTGGGTGTCCAGAAGAAACGAAACCCTTTATTTGAAGTCATTCTCCGGAAAGCTGCTGGTCTGGATGAAGTAAGATCCAACCAATTTTGAACCGTGCTGGATGAATGATGGTGCTGAGCCAGATTTTGGGCCAACTCTCCTGTATCTGAGTCTAGTTACAAACAGAGAACTTGTGTCACCTGGGGCTACCAGCCTGGTACAAACACCATGTTGTGCATCCAGCTCTAGCTGGACACCTCGATGACATTTCATTATCCACTGCATCATCCCACTGTGAAAACCTACCAGAACCAGGATTGTTCCAAAGAATATGTGAATTCCCAATAAAGGGAAATAAAGACTAAATCGATAGATAGAAGGTGACTCTTCCTTAGAAAAGCATTCCCACTTTGCCTGGCTTGACATACAGGATGAGAGCAAATACATCAAAATTGTAATCTTGAATGATCAAAATAAATCACATACAATTGATTTTGACTAATGTAAAACTAACTGAATACATTTCTGGAAACAGTAGTTATGAATTAATAATAGTGATTAAGATGAATTAAACACACAGACTAAATTCTGCCCTACAACATGCTGACTTCCATGGAAACTGTGCGTGCACTTAGGGCCTGAGTCTAGCAAGTTAATTCTGAATTATTTTTATCTGTTGATTCAAAGTAGTTTGTTAAAAAGAGTTTATGTGACTAAATAACACGCTGTACCTATCAATGTTTATTGAGCTTTGAATATCATTTTCTCAAATTAACAGTGTATTTACTTAACTATGCAAAAAGTGGCTTGGTAAAACCCATTATTGCTGGACTGCAGCAAGTCTTAACTAAATAAAAGTGCAACAAGTGTGACTCCAAACAGTATCTTTATTTCAGTGGATAAGGTCAGGTTCCAAGAATCATTAATCCAATCTCCTGGTTTGCACCTTGTTCCCATTTAGCTATCATGAAAAGTCCAATCCGCGAATTCTCCCTCCACTCTGATAGTATCATGCCCCAAATCTGACCCAGAAATATTATGACAGCTAAAATTCATTTATATTTTTGTTATATATATCTCTTTTGATAAGCCTTCCCTTCTCAAAAATAGATGTATTTATATGTAAACACATATTTTTATATGTATTTCTGTGTGTATATACATGTGAATTTTCTCATATGTATTTGTCTGTCTCCATAACAGACTAATTTGTTATGACAAACTTGTTCTTGGACTAAAAACTGTGTGAAATTTTGAGGAATTGAGTAAATTGAAATGCACCGTGTGGCATTTCCTATGAGGATTTACAGAGATAGGTTTAGGAAAGAGAAAAGATCATATCAAACAAGTTCAAGCCCATTGGGTGGAAAAACGATGTTTAAATCTGGGCAGGAGAACAGAAAGAAGGAAGAACTATGGATGTGGAAGTAAATACAAAATGAGCTGCGTTGCCATATGGGTTTCTGGAAGGTAGCATGTGTCAGGTTAACCTGATATCAGTTCACATTAATTCTGATGAGAACATCTGCAAAGAGGGACTTGTAGGTGAGCAGAGGAGAGCCTGTGTTATCAGATGAGATTAAAGGAGCTGGGCTCAGTCTGATAAATCAAAGGTGAAGATGCAATTTCTGTCTACAGATAAAAGACTGGGGTTAAAAGAAGTGGGGAGAAGATTTGTAACTAACCCAAATATGAATGGATATCATCTGGCAATTAATGAGTTTTGGGAGAAGCCTGATAAAAAGGACCTACAGTGCTAGCTCTTCCACAACTTGCCTGTGAGGGCATGGGGACAAAGGGTGGAAGCAACCATCAGTCCCAAGGGCTGTTGGAGGTGGAGCTTGACCAATCCACATACAGGATTATGAGATGTGAGAGTGACTCAGTGCTCAGAGGATCCCTGCTGATCCCATCTTGTTCACTTTTTTTTTAAATTTAAAGAATCCACGAATTTTTAACGTTTACAAAAGAAATGTCAAAGTGACAAAGTTTACCAAGAGTGATGAAATCAAAATTTTCACATCAAAATATTCCTCCCTAAACAGGGAAGGCTTTGGAGGGATCTAATTGTGACCTTCCAGTACCTGAAGGGAGCCTGCAAGAAAGTTGGGGGGAGACTCTTTACAAGGGCCTGGAGTGACAGGACAAGGGGAGACAGCTTCAAACTGATGGAGAGTGGGTTTAGTCTGGGTATTGGGAAGGAATTCTTCCCTTTGAGGGTGGGGAGGCCCTGACACAGGTTCCCCAGAGAAGTTGTGGCTGCCCTTGGATCCTTGGAAGTGTCCAAGGCCAGGCTGGACAGGGCTTGGACCACCCTGAGGTAGTGGAAGGTGTCCCTGCTCATGGCAGAGAGTTGTAATGAAATAATCTTTAAGGTCTGTTCCAACCCAAACCATTCTATGATTCTATAGTCGCTTTAAAATATTTCCTTTTCAGTAGAAAATTCCCTCTTATATTTGTTTCTAGAGGCTCAAGACAGAAACCAGGATGTCTGGAAGGGATGTAGACATTTATGCCTCACTGCCACTGGTTGGCCTTCTCCAGAGAGCTCAGGACGTTCTTGGGTCAGGGTCACTCTTTGTGTTTCTGGTGATTTAGCAGCTCTTGAACTCACCTCTCGCTAAATCCTGATGAAAAACGATGTTGTGTCTCTCTGCTGGATGCTAGCAGGAAAACGGGCTGTTTCCTCATCCGTAGGGGGGTCCCAGTCCTCCTTTTTGCCACAGGCTGGACAAGAACAAGGTCTGGCTCATGGCAAGGACGTTTGGAATTATTTCTTGGAGATGCTGATGGCTCTTCTCTGTATGATCTGAAACAACAAGTTGGGCAAATGTTGCTCCATACTCATAGCTGCTCTTACCTTAGGCCAGCTGGGTGCACCAGATGCTCTAATTAGTAGACCATATCAGAACTTTTCTGTCAAAATTACTTTTCTAATAGAAAATATCCTCTCCATGAAAAAGAAAACAGTAGTTGGCTTGAGGAGTTTTCTCTCTGTGTCACTAAAATACAGCTTTCTTTTTAACTGGTTAAATTTTAAAAATAAATTTCAGTTTTATCAGCAACTTAAATTGTGAATTCCTAAAAATAAGATATTTTTGGAAATCCTTTCATATGAAAAATGTTGTGGTTTTCAATTTTCATCCAAGAGTTGGATTAATTTCTTTTCTAAAAACAGAAAATATGTAATGGGAAGGGATTTCCACTTTCTAGCCAGCCATGGCTTTTAGTGGTATTATTATAATTAGTTATTTTCATTCCTTTTATGTAGAACCATTCATAAATACCCTAAATTGTAGCAAGGAGTACACACAAGTAATTTCTTTAAGGACAGGGCAACGAAAAGCAGAATCTTATTTTTTAACAGAAAAAGATTAATAAATTAAAACTTTGGTTCGAGATCAGAACTTGTACACAAATGAAACTGCTGGACAGGGCAGAATGCATTAAAAGAAAAGCTTTATAGTGAAATAATGAGCCTGAAAATAACTAAATGCATTTAAATGTTCTCAGTGGTCCCAACTTTGAAAGTTGCGAACACACAGCACAAAGAAAATTAAACTTGGCCCTTGCTCCTCAAGATGGTGAAGGTTCTCCCATACAATTCCTAGATGGATACAAGCTGCATCTGACACAGGAGCTTGCTGTAAATTGAGGCCAGTGACAAATTAGAGGCCAAAGACAAATTAGAGAGAAACATCCAACATAAAATAATCTGTATTTCGAGACTGTGATTTTGATTTCTCCTTGGAAACAAATAAGGGGAAAAGAATTTGCCACAGCTGTGACCTGGTGCTTGCAAGTAAACCCTCATTCCATCCCTGTGCCATGGGCAGGGACACTTCCAGGGATCCAGGGGCAGCCACAGCTTCTCTGGTCACCCTGTGCCAAGGCCTCACAAACCTTTCAGCAAAAAATTTCCTCCAAACATCAAACTTAAATCTCCCCTCTTTTAGTTTAAAACTCTCCGCCTTTATCCTGTCACTATATGCCCTTGTAAAAATTTCTGGAGTAATGAGAGAAGGGGAAAAGTAAAAATGAAAATAGTCCCCAGGATAGAGAGGAAAAAAAAATTTCCTAGGTAATATATTGCCTTCAACATTTGCAGTGGGAAGCCACATGAGTCACCCTGTAGCACCCCATATACATGTTAAATGTTCTGCCCCTAACCTTTGCTGAAATCGGAATGAAGGAAAAAGTTTCAGTCCAACCATTAATGGGAAAAGTGATTATTTGCCTTTAGAGAAGATACCCACTGAAAAATGATGACATTATGTGCTCTTTACAGGGATGCTGCAGCTTTTATAGATGCTCTTGGTACAATTCATTTCTGGGAACTGCATGTGAGAAGGTTTTACCACTGCCATTACACAGAAGTGCTATGGCTGGATTGGGAACCCTGCAGCATCTTTGGGGTTGCATCCCCTAAATGCCTCTGAAGAACAGCTGAAGTTAAGCTAAAGGTTTGGTGGTGAGAAGAAATGATAAGATTGTTTCCGCCTGTCTGAAAGTGAAAACCTGAGAGCTCTGGGCATCAAAGGTACACAGAGGGAAATGAACTCGGCCTGAGAATTGGGCCCTGGGGTTTGCAGATGAAAAAGGCCACTGACACCGCATCAAAAATTTCAGCAGTGTGACACACCTACTGCTCGTGCCTGTGCAATCCAATGCTTTGCTTCTCTGAAATAATACAAACACCCTGTGTTTGTGAATTATCTAAATCCAAGCTTAAAATTGCATATAGGGCTTGTATTTAAAACTGCCCAGGAGAGCCATGTAGTTCTTTCTAAAATGACAACATTTTAAAAAAGTATAACTTCATTAGTTACTCATATTTAATAACCAGAATAGGGCTTTTTTTCCCCCACTTCAACATTGCCATTTTTTTACACTCTCAGTTTTCACTAATACCAAAGTCTAGACTTGCTCAACGCAGCTGAGATGAAATATTTCATGCGACATCAGCTTTTTGGCAGCCATTGGATTTGTGTACCCATCAAAACTTCATCTTCTGAGAAGAGAAAGAATTAAGAAAAAGTCATTTACCCAGTTAATTCTGTAACTATCGATTTCAGTGTAAACCCCTTCCTCTTTATAAGATTAATTTAGTTCTTCCCATGCCCCATAGAAAAATCTTGTGCCCAGAGAAAAGCTGCTATGAAAGGGATACAAATGAAACTACTTAGATAATTGTAATTCCAGTCAGACACTGGCACCGTGTAGTTCATGTTTTATCATAAGAGACCAATTTCTAAGATTTAGCCATCAGTCTAAAGAGTACAAGACAAAATTTCGCCCCCGGTACTGCAAAGAAGGCAGGGTTGACTCCAGTCAACGAGATTGCGCCTGGGACTCACAAGGTCTTTGAATAAGAGGGAGTTTTTGCACTATAAAAGTAAAAACATCTGCATCAGTCTAATGGTTTTAGGGTTCAACATGTGTTTTTCTATAAAGTGAGGATCTCTTGCCCCTGTGGTCCATCAGTGATGGGTTTGGAAGGGTAACCAAGCCAGCAGCCATGAAATCCTGAGCGCTGCATTACAAACGCCTGCCCTACATTTGAGAAGTAACATCAAACAAAAACCTCACCAGTTTAATGTATTTTTGTAGTGGAATCACAGCAGAAGGATTTCCCCCTCCTCTTTTTTCTAATCAAAGACTGATTAATTAATTCTCATTATCTCCATCTCTGTCACAAAGATAGCATGGTGACACTGTCAGAAAGCTGTTGTAATTTGCCTCAGGCATGGCTGTAATTTGGTGGTGGTTGAAGCGATCACTCGCTATTTCTGTGGGTCTCATCACCCCCATGTCCACAAAAACCACTCCCAGACAAGAGCTGTGTGCACCAGTAGGACAGAAATAGGTGGTAAAACCGGTATGAGCCTCACTCTGCACAACCTTCAAACGAGAAGAGCTCAAGAGAACAACTCACAGCCTCAGATATTCCCACAACTGCACCAAAGGCAGCGTCAGACCAAGTCAGGAAAGGAACCAGCTCAAAAAGGAAAAAAAGCCCTTTTCCCCAGAAAAATGTATTCAGGGAAAACTCTGCAGCTGCTACTATTGGGACAGAGGGAAGAGTGAACAAACCCTGTCTCCCGGCAGACTGCAGAGCAGCTCCCGCTGAAAGGGACCACATCAGGAAGCAGTGCTCACCACAGCCCCATCAGGGTGAGCTGGGACAACACCACGGCTGTGGGAGGACCAGTGGGACGGCTCATTACTGGCAGTATAAGCTGAAAGCATCCATGGACAATTGAAACCACATGGCATGAATCCCCCTCCAGCCCCAAGGTTAGCGCCGATCCAGCTTTCAACTCGGCGAGCTACATAAACCAGACGAGGTGCAGCGAACAATGGCTCATGCGGGTGTCCCAGTTTCCACCAACAATGTCAGCCACACTGGTGGTGACTCAATTTGTTTCCATCATATGCTCTTTGGAGTCGCCTCTGGCAGCTTTATTTTTCACGCTCCTTTTCCAAGTGAACATTCTCCAACAGCAGCGGGATGAGTTGGCACCCAGGAAAACGCATACGAAGCTCCGTGTTCGGATCATACCTCGTGATTCCAGGTTTGAGGGTTGCCTCGCCTCCTCCTGACCCTTCTGGCTCAGTTTTGGCATACAGCTTAGAGCATGACATCTTCCCATATCACTGTTGTGTAAAGCAAGAGGAATCAGCAGTATCCATATATAACACTAACAAAGAAATGGGTGAAAAATGGATATTTATCCTATATATACATGTACGTGCCTTTTATATAGAGCTGTACTACATCATCTTTAGTGTAGAAGTAGCAATGCATTCAGAGGAAATAAAATAAATATATATCTGACCTCAGTGAAAAAATCTTCTTTCTCATTTTAACACACCATTACTTGAAGTTTGCTCTCCCAGCATTATTTGTTTAATAGAAATATTTTCTGTACCACCTTGTTCTGGCAGAAAGTCAGAATTTGCATTTATATGAGGTAGTTTATCAAATATAACATACAGAAGTCTGTTAAGTACACATTGCATTTTGTTTGTGAGAAAATCTGTTTGTATTTAATGTAGTTTTTAAATTAACCTTAATGAAAGCTTCTGAAAATTGTTGTTCTAAGCATTTGAAATATGCAACAAGAACTAGTGGAAGACATAAACATGTTTTCCATTATATGTTATCAGATAGTCCAAAATTACTACAAAAAGAATGTGGGACTATGTTAAATTAGAAAGATAAGCAAGCATTTAGTTAAAAGGCAAAGGTCTTTAGAAGAGTAAAGCATCTGACAGTTAACCCCAACATCTTATGATCTCCTACCAAGAGTAGGACAGCACTTGCAGAATACAGTAGGGTGTTTTAACCACATCCATGGCTAAGAGGGAAAAAAAAAACCTCATGTTTCACAGAAATCCCGTGGTGGCTGTTTGTTCAGTCAATATTTAGAGAGTGGTAGCATGGCCACGGCCATTTTTAAAGATCTTACTCAACCAGTATCAAATATGGTTTGCCCACAGTATTTATTATCTTTCAAAAAGAGCCAAGCATATGAACTTTACAAATGGCCTTATAAAAGAAATAAAAATATATAATCCCTTCACTTATCAAAATAGCATTTTTTATTGTCCTCTGCTGTCTGCTGATTTAATTTTGTCCTTTGATGGGCTGCTTTCTGTTGATAGGCACGAGGGTGGCTTCACGAAGAACAAAATGTAGGGAGAGAAAATCCCATTGGTATTATGGCTTCCTTCCCATCTTTTCCTCATATATCCAATTAAATGTATTATAAAGAATAAAAGGGTAGCATGGAAAAATTGCCAAACAAGGACAGGCATCAACAAGACATTTAACGTATCATGTGAGGAGTGAGGCAAGCGGTACCTAAGTAGCTCGTGGATGAGTTGTTGTTACAATAATCATTCAAAAAAACAGCAATAAAACCATCGCTGGTAATGATCAAGTAAGGGAAGGAAAATCTGACTAAAGACGTTGTCTTACTATTCTGGTAACCCTTTGCATAGAGAAAACTCAGTCAAATCAGGTTTTAATCAGGGCGCTATTTTTCTGGAAACTCTTCCTTCCCAACACATTCTGGCACTTAACCAGTGCTTGAATAACATTCCCACAGCAAGTCTCGAGTCAAGCTTCGTTTTCATAATCAACTGCTCTGGAAAACAGGGAAATCGAAGGGCTTTTCTCAGAATGCCATTAACTTCTGTGAGATATAAAAAAAAGGGGTAATACCCGGTTAGCAGCCACTATTTTCAAGATGAACATTTCTAAGCTCTAGGTGCTGGAATCATATTTGAATCTGTCCAACAGAAGGGGCACCTCCACTGAACATCAGAAGCTGCTCTTTGACTTCCTTTCACTTATATTTTCTCACTAACACATTGGAAAATTGGATCGTTTTCCGTTTTATTTTGGAGCATAATATAGGCAGGTCAATCCAGCTGTCATCTAGGTCCTGCAATACTGGAAATCCTGTTTTGGATCACGTCCTCAGTGTCTTGTTTAAAGGGAATGATTTCCTATAACTGAGTTACAGATTGCTGTGCTCGTAGGGTGGTCACAGAACTCCAGCTCTGCTTTGCATTAGAAGTGGAATTTTTAATAGCCAGGGAGGAAAAAGGAGAAAGAATGGAGAAGTTTCAGTACGAACATTTTGCAGTAGAGACCAACCCCAAATACCATGCAGGCCCATTGCCTGTCATGTCCAGGGCTTTTGGGGTTCTTTTCAGTTCTATCAGACAAAGGGTGGGTTGGAAACAGAAAGTTTGGGACAGCCAGCCTCCCAGAGTCCTCCACCCGTTGGGTTTCCTGAGTTTTCCTGGAGGTTGTTAACCAGACATTTACAGCCATGAGAAGCGATAGAAGCTCTTGGATCCTGCAACTTCCATGTTAAGAGGACAGAAACCCTAAGACCTCCTGTATTTCATGCTTTTGGCTTCCTAACTGAGCCTGGAAGGTTTAAAGGGCTTGACTCAGTTTCCCATCTTTGCAGGCTCCACACCGTAGATGGGATGGGGGATGAACAGAGCTGTGGTAGGAATGCTGAGAAGCCAGACTGGGCAAGGGGAAGACCTCAGAACAATAGCAAAGAGCTTGGGGACAACTTCCACAAATAAGAAAGTTCTTGGCGTACACCACAGCCACGCTTAGGAAAGTTTTCTGAGCCTTTCCTAAACAGCTAAAGGAGATTCTTTTTAGGCTTCTTTTTTTTTTTTTTTCATTTTGAGAGCTGGAATGAACAGAATTTGCATAGTCTTCGGACGCTGTGGGGAGAGAGATGGAACCAAGCTTTTGTGGATAGGCCAAAAGATAATTAAGGCAATTATATACTGTAAAGGAATATGTTATGCTATTCCTAAAGGAAGACTTTTGGCCAGCTAGAACTGATGACAAATATTTGTTTTCTTCTTTTGGCATTAATAGTCTTAGTAGGCAGTATTAGGAACACTTATCAGTATTCATATCTGGTATTTAAGGCAGCATTTTTATTATGTTTAGTGCAGATTTTTTTTTTCACATGTTAATACAACACCCATTTGTTTTAAGAAGATATTAAAGTCTGTCTAATGGCAGAGTGTTAAAAATAGGATGAGGTTTGGGGCAACTTTGGGAGGATCTAGGACTGCATCATGAAAGCCAAACCACCTAAGTTTAATACAGTGGGGAAAATTACCTGGGAAAAACACTGGAGCTGCAGGGTGATGGCCCGTGGCACAGAAAGGATACAGAGATCTTTGAGCAGGAAGCTATTTGGCAGCCTTTCTGCCTTAGCTGGCGGAGAGCAGCCAGGAGCTGATTTAGTCAGTGGGTAGGAGAGGCAGCTCCCAGTGAAGAGTTGAGAAAGCGAAGGCGGTCCCAGTGAACTATCAAGAAATACCGATCCGGAGTTATTATGTAACATTAGGGTCAGAACTGGAGATAAGAGGCTGATGCATCACAGCGTCAGCAAACAGCCAGTGTTAATATGTTTGCATAGATAAGGCAGATTTGGCGTGGTACACGGGCATAAAAATGAGGAGCCAACACGAGCTGAAACGGAGCTCAGAGCACCACTGCCAAGAGATGTAATTCTTGTCTTCATCTCCTTTGAATATCAAGGTTTATTTAGTTTACAAACATATGGGTTTTCAAAGCTATTACAACTGTGACATCGATTTAGAAGCTACAGACATGCAAGAGGTTAAGATTAGAGCTGGCCAGGAATTTTCTTACAAAACAGAATTTTGCTTTTTAGCCAGGATTAGTTAAGACAACTGAGCCTTACAACATCATCCTGCCAGGTGAAAAAATGACTCACTTGACAAGCACAGTGCTGCTGGGATGAGTCCTTTTAAACTGTGTATTTACATAAACATTTATGGGGTGTTATGATTATTAAGAAAAGATGTGATAGGGAGAATTGCACCTTTCAATTGCTCAGGCAAGGGGAGGATAGTTTGGGAGCCACTACCTTCCTTGGATTTATTAAAGTGGTGAGGAAACTCTTGCTTCTCTGTACAGCAGGGTGGGTTTTTCCTTCATGCCATGCTCTATATCCACTATAACCTGAGGTTTTTCAAAAGGGCATCAAAACAGAAGAACAAGCGTTTTATATCTGAACTTAATTTAAATTGATGTCTAAAAAAACAAACAGAAAATAGTAAACAAAGAAAAGCTTATTTCATAAAAGAATTCTTTACTGGAATAAATGCTTAAATATTAAAATAAGAGAATCACAGAATCATTTAGTTTGGAAAAGACCTCCAAGAACATCGAGCCCAGCCTTAATACTACTACTTCTGCTAATAATAATAATGAGCAACACATCTGTCCTTTTAGCACACTAAAGCCCCCACTACAAAAAAAGAAGAGCAGCAGAATCCTGTGCCAAATCATCACCACACTCTCAATCAAAGAATTTTGAACCTCAGCTCAATTTGCTCAGACACTAGGGATTATTTGGACAGAACCTGAGATTACAAATCAAAGAGCCCTGAGCAGCACATGTATATGTTCCAGTTATGAAAGCTGCTTAATGATTAAAGTCATCTATGCCAAAAAAAAAAAAAAACCAAAACGAAAAAAAAGCAAAACTGATGTGGGGATCTGAAAGTATGTCTGTGGATTGACGGGGCAGAGGTTAAATCCAGATGAGGGTCACTCAAGCCTGGTGTTAGTCTAAATGAGTACAGCATTAATGCTGAAAAATCCTGGCGCTGAGCTCACCACCTGTCTGCTGCAGAAATCCGAGGTTCAGCTCAAACTTGAGGGTTACTTGCATTTACAACACTTATGTGCTGCTAACCAGGGAGGAGGAAGTAGGCAAATCTGGCTGTTGCTTCAAGTGCTGCTACCATCCTTAAATTACTTTTGTCTGCTGCCTTTTAAAAAGGCACCACTTCGCACTGCTGGTGCAACAGAATGCTTGTACTGTGGAAATACCACAGAGAGCAGTTTCAGTATAGCAGGGCTTGAAATGGTGAATCTTGTCAGGAAAACAGCACAACCTTTCTACTTTTGTTTTTCTTTTTTCTAATGAATTTTTCTTTTACATTCTTATTTGCATTTTTTTTTTGCAAAAGAGGTCTGACAAAGCTAAAGGAGAACTGCAAATCGTCGGTCTCGGCAGTGATGACAAAGCAAACATTTAGGTCCTGATGTCAACAAGAAAAATGTCTTAATGACTCAGAACTGAGCTTCGTGTAACATCAAAGGGTTAAAATAACCAACACTTAAAGGAAAGAGGAATAGATCACTTACAGCACATATTCTATTATTTGCTGAAAACTTGTAGGGTGGATGTAAGCTTGCTATCATTCACCAAAAGATAAAATTTGCTGCAGAAGGTACACACTTTGCAAGTGTAGAACAGCTAATCTCAGACCACTAATAGATTTAACCTTGTATATCCACAGATATTTAAAAGTGTTATGGTTTGAAGGTCAACTCCACTGTCTCCGAGTACAAGGAAAGCAAAGAAAGGAATAAAAATTAGAAAGAATTAATTCTTCAAAAAGTTTTTACAAATCAAAACCCTGCAGTTTCACACTGAGAACAAAAGAAGCATATTAAACACCAAAGTTTATCAAGACAAATTAGGTCCCAGTTTCAAATTTTCTTTAATCTTTTGCATCTGAACGTTTTTTTGCCTCATGCTGTTTTCCCTAGTTAAATGTTAAAATGAATTCTAGCCAATACCATTGACTTCCTCCCTTAAAAATATTGAGACACATAATAAAAAATTAATTACTTCCCCTAATTTCCGTGTGATTCTTTAAAAAGATGTAAAATTCATTTAAAGTAAGTGGTGACTTTGTCTTTGAAGATCACGACAATTAACATGGATCAAAGCTTAGGTTCTGTAACGATGATAGCTTATTAGCATAATGAAATTAACTTAGAGACAAGAATCTTTAATAGGTACAACAAAAACGCTTTAATAATACTTGAAGAAAATTATGTATTTGCTAGAAGTACAACAGTTTCAGACTTTCTATCCAATTAATAAGTTGTTAATTAACTCCTTTTCCAAACAATGTGCACTTTAAGTTAACATCTGCCCATTGGATAACACTTTCCAATGGTATTTTTTTTTAATATACTGTAGAACTGCAACACTGTTTTACTGGGAATTCCTTGTAGGACTATTCTTATACCAGGGAAACAGGACCCAAATATAGTAATATGCTTTCTACAGCCAACCAATAAAAAAAAGAGAAGGCTTATTTCAAAGATGGGGAGGAGGAATGGGTAATTCCTTAATTCTGGCTGCATTGTTTGTGTGTAGTCTCAGATTTCTTTGCATTTTCAATAGAAATTACTTTCTGCAGTTTATATTCCCCTGCAAAATGGCTCTCTGCTGATTAGTGCCTTATATAGACCTGATTTGGGAGCAATTTTCGTATCTTTTTAAAATATCTATTTATAGTTCCATGGTACAAGATTTTACAGTCTTGTTTTATAAGACTGTAAATCAATAACTATTGGTTTTGAAGATACAGAGAGGGAAGGTTGTTCACAAAAAGTTAAAATAGAATCTTATATATAAAAAGAGTATTTTCATAGACTTTGCTTTGCAGTGCAGAATAATAAGGGCTTTCAGCACTTGAATTTTTAATTAAAATGACACATTTTAGTTTTAGGGGCTTCTGCCTATACAGTGGTGTGGGGATCGAAAATTTCACAGAGCATTTTGCAAGTGGATTTGGAGAGCACACGTGACTGTGCACTGCACGGGCTGCTTAGGCCAATGACGGAACAATTAAAGAGGCCTTATTTGAAACAAATGAGTTATTATATTCTATTGGGTCAAGGATCCATGTTTTAATAAATCCCTAATTGCGGTAACTTTTCATTTAATCTGGCGAATTCTAAGCAAGTTAAGAATTTATGAGAGTTGGAATCAGCAATAAAAAATATGCCTGTCTGCCATTCTGCTCAGGGCCACACAGGTTGAACTCATTTTGAGGAGCTTGGAAGCCAGGAATGTATCTCCTGAATAGGTCACTGCAACGTGATTACATCTATGTATGAATAAAATAGTATTATGTATGTCTAAAATAATATTGTGCATGTATAAAATAATATTGTGCACGTATAAAACAACATTATATATGTATAAAATACACTGCATATTAAATTATGCAGAAAATTGTATATAGCATTATTATGTTATAGTCCTTATTAATAAGGCTGAAAGCCTTTGTTCCCTTTTATTTTTAAAAATAAAAAAGGAGCTACAAGAATCAACCAAATCCCCAGCATAACCATGAGAGCATTTTTGAGGTGGGTGATTTTTTTTGCCTTGGCAAACTTTTCTACCACGAACCTGTGAGTGCACAAATCTTTTTGTGCGCCATCCAGCCAAAACTCTTCCAGTCACTACTGGCTGAGCTCAGGATTTCTATTTCTGGTCATGTGTGGCGCTGGCCAGCACACCACCTTTACCTGGTATGTGGCTGTCAGAGTACAGACACCTTTGAAAAAAAACCAAAATTGAGTCGTTATGAACATTTTCATGTGAAATTTTTAGATTTAGAATTCTAGCATTAGGATTTGCTGGTTCAATACCACCTTGGGTGCAGCTCTCCCAGCCAAAGGCAAACATTGTCTCCTCTAGAATGACACCCTTATGAGAATTAGCTAATTAATACCCAGCAAACACAGCACAGGCTTTACCATCCA
Organism: Falcunculus frontatus; assembly: GCA_013398115.1. NCBI lineage: Eukaryota > Metazoa > Chordata > Aves > Passeriformes > Falcunculus > Falcunculus frontatus. The sequence continues at coordinate 276,412 of VZRV01003419.1, forward strand.
CTGAAACACCTTTTTCTTTGGGATTGAAACAAGGTGCCACCAATAACTCGCCTGGAAACTGCATGACAATGGAGAGAAATCAAGGAATCTGCTGTTCTCTGCCCACAAACACACACCACCTTTACCTTTCCAAAATTTGTGGTCTCTTTACTGACCATAAATATTCAAAGTCCTATTAATTACATCTGTAGCTGCCTGAAATTCCTTTTTTTTTTGTTGCTGTTTCATTTTGAAAGTTGCTGGGGTGGGTTTGGTTGGTTTGGGGTTTTTTTTTATTGCAAATCAGAATTGATCATTTTTCAAAACTTCTCCCAAAATATCAAAGGCTGAAAATCCTTGTTTAGAAACAAAACAGAGCAAGAGCTGAGCACTGCAAGCCCTGCTCTGGGGCCTGAGCTGCTCAAGAGCAATAGGGACAGCACAAGTGACCTTGGTTGTGTCCCAGTTTACTCAACAGCTTCCAGGTTTAACTTGTTCCCTGGATCTGGGGTGGTTCTGCCACCAAAATTGCTGCAGGGATTAGCAATTTGAGGAGCCCTGTGGGCCGGAGGTTCTTAGACGAGGCTGACCCAGTCCTGGCAGGATTTGGGGCCGTGCCCTGGGGATGTCCCCATCAGAGCCCAGCTGAGCTCTCCACAAATGGAGTTCACCCACTTCCAGCAGAATCTTTCTGAAAACAAAGACACTTCCTTTAAACTCCTGGCTTTTAGCACACCAGGGTTTTTTGAGGTAAAACGTTTCCAAATCGCAAATCCATCGGATATCTCCCCAGTTCCAAGTGCCTTGGTATCCAAGGAATACGATACAACCTTGGCTGGGAAGTTCTGTCGAAACAACATCATCACCTATTGCCCTTCCTGCATACTTCCATGGCATACCTATTTTTCCCTGGATGACTCCCAAGCTAAGAAAAGTCTCTCTCCTTGCTTAACAAAATCCAGTGTTTAAGCTGTACAAGGCACAGAGTGCAGGCCAGAAACATTACAGGTTCTTCTAAATAAGACATTATTATTCTTTACAGGAGGAAAAAAGAGATCAGGCTCATCTCTAAGCTAAAAAATGTGCTTACTGTTCCAAATTTTGAGTCAATATTCAGAGTTAGTTTATACATAAGGCCCTAGTGGAGATTGATACGATGCCAGAAGATTCAAAATTCTCATTTTTAGTGAATGACCACCACACAGAATTGCCAGCCGTGAGTTTCCTTTATGATAACAAAGAGCTTGCCAGGAAAACCCTCAGTACAAAAATGGTGCTGATAAATACATCGATTTACAGATAACCAGTACAGCACTTCCATTGTTCACACATGGTTTCATTTTTTGGTCAGCAGAATATATTTCCTTTGCCCAACTTCTCCTTCCAACAAGGTATTTCAGCCTTTTTCCTGCTTTGGAAACAGAAAACTCTATGACTAAGTCATGAGTAGATGATTTAGGTTGGCCTGGCTGAACACACACAAGAGCAGGATTTGGCTGTCGAGAAATGGTGACATAGAAGGTTTTTGAAATCATAAAATAGCTTTCTTCATCCATCCTCTTCCAAATTATCTCCATAGAATTAAAAAAAGAAAGGTCTATTTGTCATTGATTTTTCCCTTTGAAATATCACCTTTGCCAATCAATGTGGTGGTGTTAGTTCCAGCTTTCTGTGATTTCCCTCAGCTGTGCCCTGGATTTGGGATTCTCTTGATGGCCCTGTTCTTTCAGTGATGCTGTTCCTGTCTGCTTTCGGAATAATTTCTCTTTCACACTTCATTTGCATGTTTTTCTCACTGCATGGGAAAAAAACCCAAACAAGCACAAGTTTCCTTGTCTCCAGCTTCACAACTGAGCAAAACATATATTCCCCTTCCTTCCCATTCCCCCTACCCTGCTGTAGAGCTGGAAATGTTGCTTCAGATGTTCATGTGCAGCATTATGGAAAACCATGAGCAAAAATCCTGGCTGTGGATTGGGAAAGTCTGAGCTGAGCCCCTTTGGGTAATGACCTGAAGGCCACGTTGCACTAAGAGGACAGAAACTACCCAGGCTTCAGGTAAAGGCATAATTTCATCTTTTTCAATTCATATTGGTTTAAAACCTTAAAGTTTTAGTTGCAGATTTGGAGAAGTACCTACTAAATTCCACCTTTTTAAACAGGAAGTTTTCTCCAGTACTTTTGCCTTCATTGACGAGGACTTCTTAAATCTCAAGTGCAACACGACAGACAAACTGACTCAAAGGAAGAGCTCCATGGTGGGGTCAGCCCAGTTATGGTGATTTTAATCACCACTTGCAATTTAACTCTTTCTTCCTGTAAGTGTTGCATCACATACTGAAAACTTAAAGACAGAAATCACTTCAGAAAAGTTACATCACCTGTTTAAGAAAAAACAAACAATCTAGAACCTAAGTTATGGTGGAGGTGCTCCTGCCTATACCCAGAATTGTGCTGTTACCTGCTCCTCCTCTTCCCTTCTTGAAGAAGTTGTAGACCAGGATGAGTCTCCCCTCTGCCTCCTCTTCTCCAGACTGAGCTGCCCAAGTGACCCCAGCCACTTCCTGTGTGTCTTCCCCTTCTTCTTTCACCGTTTTTGTAGCCCGAATCTCACAGGTTGGGGTTTCAGGGTCCTGCCCAGCAGTTTTTATTTGTTACTTGTGTTATACCAGCAAGAAAAAGGTGACAAAAGCCTGTTCTGTGTGCACCCCTCACTGCTGAGTTACAGCCCAGCCACAACCCACAGCATTGCCCTGCTCCTCTTGGCCCTCATTACTGAGCTCTCAGCATTCTCACCCCGCTTGTCTGCTCTTTAATAAGAAATAAAGTTGTTTGTTTATTTTATACCTATTTAACTTGTCGTTTAAGATTTGCAGAATGCCATCAATCTCTGCCTCAGCGCGTTGACCTCACTTTAATTGGTGGGGCTCTAAATTCTGCACAGATGTTATTACTGTGAATTTAACTTTATATAGCAAGAAATTCGGGGCTGCCATATGCTGTCTTTTATGAGCTTGCAGTTTGCAATGAATATCCATGACTAATGCTTGTGACCCAGGTAAGCCCGTGATTAGGGAAGGTAAAAAGTTTACCCAACTTTATTGCAGCACTTTCAATAATTTCACCAACAACTAATGATCACATCTCCCCTGCCTCTGCGTTGGTACAAAAAATTGCTTAGCTCTTCTTAATATATCTGTCAACATCTAGTGCCATTCTGGGACTCTCATGAGTCAGCCAAAATTTTCTACATTCATAGATTGCATATCAGAGGGGATAAGATGATTTCCTCTGATATCCAGCATAAATCAAACCTTCTTATATTTTTCTAGTGGTTTCTAGTTGTGCTTGGGGGATTGGCTTTTTTTGTTGAATAAACTGGGGCAAAACTTTCTGTAGGTTAGTAGGATTTGGCCAGGTACTAAATCCAGAATTCAAATACACCTACTAAGTCTAGACAGAAGTAGAAAAACCAGAGATGCACGGAAAATTAGGAAAAACTTTATGAACTGTGATCTATCGTAAACGTCTTAAATTTCATTCCATCCAAAACAATAGCTTCAGTTCAGTTGAAGCTCCAAGGAAACCTGTTCACTGTGAGTGAACTTATTGGTCTAAAGGCCAGGGAGAAGAAAACATTATTTCAGCTAAAGGGAAAACTGGAGAGAAAAAAGTGGGAAAAAGAAAAAGCCGGTGGGTTTGAATTAGTCATACACATATTTGCAATGCAAAGTAGGAGAAGGTCTTCAGTCAACAGAGAACTGAGGTTGTGGTGCCTCCTCACTGCAGGAATGGAGTCAGAAAACCTCTCTTATCCCAAGATAGAACTATCCAGGCTTTCAAAAGTGATTATCTGGAGTGCAGCAGCAGGTAGAGGCACCTGTAGATCACAAGTCCTTGCCCAGTCTTATTTCCATGTCACAGCCTTACCCCTGCTAAATACTTTGCCCAGCCATCAGCAAGCAATAATAAATTCCCGCTCACTGTCAGTAACATTTATCACAGCCAGAAGCATAGAAAAAACCCTGGAAATATGAATAAATCTGAAGCACTACAAAGTTAAAGTTGCTGGTTAATAAGCAGGGGTATGTTTGCAGCAGGTCCTGTGCTCCAGCAGCTCCGTTCACATCCACGGAGTCAGCTCACGAAACAGGAACTGGAGCGGTGCTCTCATGAGTCACTCTGCTTGGAAACCTTACATATTTAAAAAAAAATAAAATCCCCAATCAAAAAAAAAAAAAAAAAAAAAAAAAAACCCCATGTGTTAAAAGTATCTTAGCCAAGCATGTTATTTCTCTTAAATGTACAACAAAACACAACTGTCCTCAAGGTAAATATCCTCTGTTTTATTACCTTAGATCACTTTTCAGTGCTGTAATCATGTCATTAGGATTGCAGTTCCTGGCTCCAAAAGAAATAACCACCTAACTATAAAATTCTGGTTTCCCAGTCTATTTTGAGGGGACAACCAGAGTTCCGTGGGTCTGAGCCCCCACCACTGAAACCAATGGCAGTAGGTTCAAGTCTCCAACTCCATGGCATATCCCAAAAAGAACATTTTTTTTCTCAGCTGCAGCTTCTAACAGATGTTCAGGCAGCTCATGTCATTCTTCTGAACTGAATTAGAGAGCTGTGTCAGGAAAAAAGTGTGGACAGTCTGTGTCACCCACAGATGCACCAGCAACATTCCAGCTGGTACCACTGGGGGCTTCTGTGCTCCTGGTGTTTTCTTCTGTAGCCTAAAAAAAAAATTGAGATGGGGAAAAAGGGAAGTTTCTTCCTTTGCCTTATAGGTGGAAATGAATTTGAGCAATAAATCTTTGAAATCAGTCTTCTGGAGGTCTGCATGAGGCCACCATGTGACTCCAAGGATCTTAGATTTTCCTCCGAGACTTTTTACCTTTCTGTGAAATATCCTCGAGGATAAGAGTCCAAAACCTTTGGTTTCAGCCTATTACAGCTAGAACAGGGTCACAGTGTGGGAATTCCATATTTCATATTTCATAACATATTGTAAAGCGTTATGTTTTATTGTCGCTACCTCTGGAGCCAGGAAAGTTGCATCTGTCATGAGTAACTTCTGCAAAAAACAGGGTAGTGGAGACCAAAGAATAACAGAAATGATTTCACACTGAGAGGCCTCTCCCTGCAACAACAGCATTCATCAATAATGGTAATAGCAAGTGGCAGCGAGACACAAGTGTCCTTAAACTACCTTTGTGCATCTCCACACTTGTCCCATCCTGCAGACAAGGTTTGGATCCTGCCCTCCCGGGTGGTCCAGATGTGTGCAAAAGCTACATCAACAAGCGTTGGGTAACATGTCCAAAGACCAAATCAGCTCAGCAAAACCCCAAGAGATGCTCAAAGCTACTTTTAATCCCAGGCACCTCAGCTCCTGCTGAGTTTGACAGGCCTGACCTGCCATGGATGTGGAGACTAGGACTCCAATGGCCCTTAAATAATGAATTTATTTATTCTTTTTTAAGGACAAGATTGCAGGTATACTTCAATCCCCTTTCAAGGTGAGTTTTTAGCACTCCACTCTGTATTTGCTGTGTTTCCTGAGGTCAAATCAGTGGCAGCTTTAATTGCGCTTACAAGGAATGTTGCTAAAATGGGCACAGAGTCCTAAACTCAATGTTTTCTTCATTATTTTGCAACTTTGGGAGCCTGCCAACATCGTTGCGAGATTTGGCATGCACTTACCTGGAAAGAATGAGGCTTAATATTTCATTTCAGCTTTGCAAGGTTTTCTCCTCCCGCCAAAAAAAAGAGCAAGCACAGGAATCAGAAACACAGGCAAAGGGCAAGGCTGGTCCCTCTGCTGTGGGCATAGATCAGCATGGCTCTACAAGGTTCTGGGGAGCTCTCCTGGAAATCAAGAGCAGCTCCACCAAAAGCGGCTGCACCTTTAGCAGCTGCTTCTCCACTCTGCAAATTTGTGTGCACAGGGAATATTCTTACCTCCTCCTTCCTAAGGCTGGATTGGGAGGTCACAGAATCATTCAGGTTGGAAAAGACCTCTAAGATCATCAAGTCCAAAAATTAAGAGGTGAGAGGTTTGTCACGCTTGGAGGTGTGAACTGCAAAGGCCAAGCTGAGAACCTCACCTGCAGCCTTAAATCCAGACCTGTGTTTAACTCCTGCTTTAGACCTTTAATACAGAAAATAATCCTCATACAGCTGTTACTTGGTGCTTGGAGCCCACAGATTACTTTATGTTGACTGTTTTAACGTAAAATGTTTTGAAAGCCTCAAAAAGGGGTGGAAATAAACGTTACCACCACTCACATCCCTCAAGAGCTGCTGTCCACCAATACCTTGGCAAGTTAGGGTCAGGTTGGACAGGGCTTGGAGCAACCTGGTTTAGGGGAAGCTGTCCCAGCCAAGGCAGGCAGGCTGGAACGGGATGAGCTTTAAGGTTCCTTCCAACCCAAACCATTCTGTGGTTCTGTGAAGTCAAGCTCCTGCTTTTCCAGGTTGCTTCAACAAGGATTCAACTCACCCACATAAAGAGAAGGTTTCCCTTTTGCTGGTTTAAAACAGAGGTTCCACTGGGCTGAGGCCCCTTTGGAAAATCATGACATTGGAGCTGGGTTTCTCATGGGCTGGGATGGTACTTACACAGCCAAGATGCTGCCTGGAACCAGGGTAGCTCCTGAGGATCCTGCCTGGGGTGAGCATCAGGAAAGGGAGACCCACTCCATGGGGATGCTTCAGCTGTTGAACAAAAGTGTTTTCCTGGTTAGATTCCTGGAGCTGTGCTTCCCCCATCCACAACGTCTGACTTTCTCCGTGCACCCTGCAAAGCCTCCCTAACTCCTGACTCAAGCTACAATAATCTGCCAGGCCTACAATTTAAGCATAGCTATGTCAAAACCCTTCTGTGGATCCGGTCTCCCCTCTGCAGCCGCCTCACTGAAAGGATTCAGCTATTTGGGAAATGAAGCACCGTTCACTGGGAATGAGGATGTCAGATACCACTTCCAAAGGAGTGATGCCTCGGTATATTTTGGTTTAATATTCTTATGTCAATGACACTGGTAGGAAATAGGAAGAGGTAGAAGCTCTGTGAGGCGTGTAAAAGGAGCGTGGACAAGGAATGGGAGTGTGACAGTAGGGGCTGGCACGGCTGTCACTGGGGCCGGCAGAAAACATTCCCCAAGGACCTGAAGCCCTCCCAGCGCTCCCCACACGAAGAGTTAAATTTTGCCGTTCGCCTCAGTGGCATAAATCCGCTGCATTTTGACTGAATCCCATAAAAGTAAACCAGTGTGAGTGAGGCCAGACCGCGGCCCCGCAATCCTGCAGGACCAACGCTGGGAAAAAGGGCCCGCGATCGCAGCGAGCGGCGGCTCCCGCCACGCTGGTGGCAGAACACGGAGTCAGCCAGGGAGCAGCTGGGAGGCAGCCAGATGGGCAATGAAAGGGGCACAGCCAGCGCCTCAAAAAAATAGGTTTTTAATTGTAGGAAATTTTGCAAGACATAAAGTTGAATTATTTTCGTTTTTGCTCCAGCAGCAGAAATGTAAATGCTGCCGTTTGCATAGAGAGGGGATTTTTTAAGTTGTTGTTGAGAGGCTGTGCTTAAAAAGGGGCTGGTGTTAATCATCTCTACGTCAGGCAAGTTTAAAGGGGCACTTCGGGCAGTTCCTTGGAGGAGCTGATGGACAGGGGTCTGTTTTGCTGGCTGGTGTTTTTTTCAGAGCGGGTATCAAATGGGTCCACGTGGCATGAACAGAACATAGCTCCAGATGGGAGAGCAGTTCTCATCTCTTGCAGAGTAAATCTGCTGTTTGAGACTATATTCTATGACTGAAATTTTATACATATGACTTTGTTGGAGCTGGGATCTCTTCCTTTGAAAATGTGCTACAATAATAATTGCATTTACCAGTTGCCAGTCCTTCTCGCGAAACGTGGGGTTTTTTCTTTCTGTTCGGATTGTGAAATTAATTGTCTCTAGCTAATATAATTAAAAACAAACACTTCGGATTTCAGCGGAGGGAAAGGGGAAGGGAGAAAGAGAAAAAAAAAAAAGAAAAAGGCAAACTGCAGCCCTGATTTTCTATTGACAACGAGAAAGCTCTGCCATCCCTGAACTGTTTAATTATTGAAATGAACTGTAACAGTACACTGGATTGTTGCCGAGGTCACCGAGTAGTACTGGATGTCAAGAGGAAAGCAGCAGCTCCAAGAGCCCTGCAACGCCCCAGGCTCCGGGTGAAATCCCACACACTTTTTCTCAAGCATTCAGGCTCTGATAGGTAGCCTGATAGCACGGCCGATTTGCTGGTATTACAGAGGTCCGACGGTGCTTGCTTGTTTTAAGACGAGCCAAACTATGCTCTGGTGACCACCGTGACGCTGTGATTCCCATGCCCTATCGCATTCCTCTTTCTCAGATCCCAGGCATTTTTTTTTTCCCCTACGTGCAGTCCAGGATGTAGACAAATGAATTCCAAGTGACCTATGTGGGGGTGGACTCTTTGGAAACAAACAACAAAAATAAGATATCTCCTGTCCTCACTTTTTCATTTGCTCGTTCCCTGGATACAGTTTATTCGTGGCAATGAAATACACATTGTGTCTCTGGAGTTAGATCCAGCAGCAACATCTTTACCACCCCCTAACCTTGGCTTTTTTTTTTTTTTCTCCTTTTTTTTTTCTTTCTTTTCCTGATTTCCTATTTGAGCCTTTACAAAAGACATCTTGTTTAGCATTATCAGCTCCTTTGGAAGTCAGGCTGCCCTTTAAAGCCTATCATATCAAGGCTTGCTATTGATTTAAACAATGTTTTTTTACTGGAAAAAGTTTAGGAAACTGGAAGTTTTTTAAAAAATTCTTGTATGTATCTGCACTGGCAGGAGGATCTGCTGGACAAATAATCACTCTGTTTGCCGGGAAAGGGGAAAACTTCTTTTGAATCTTTCATAGTGAAGAAAATCCTGTAGATACAAAAACTGCTAAAAAGAAATAAAACTGCAGTTGAGGAACAGACAATAAACATTTCAGATTGCTTTATGGCACACTATTACAGGCAACTATCTTGCTTAAGTAGGCATAACATTTTTCACAGTATATATTTAAGGTTTTTTTATGGGGTGGATTAACAGCAGGGAAACATAGCTCTTAAAGGGAGGGGAGAAATAATTTCTGCCACTCCAGCGGCCTGATAAGTCACAAAAAATCTTTTAGAAATGGCCAGAGAAATGCACTGCACGGTCAAGCAGGAACAGCCTCCAGCCTACCCTGATGTTCGTGTTGTGGACTGCACACAGAGCCCAACAAACAACAAAACTCGGGAGTGAGCCCTGGGATCAGTTCTGGCCCTGCAGGCACTGGGGAGCCTGCACTGGCTTCTGAGAGTGTTGCTGGGACACCTGTGGAAGATGCAGCTCTGCAATCTGGTGAGAGCCACACTGGAAAGAGGTTCCTGCTGTGGGACATCGCTCCTCTCCCACCACTGGCACTCTTGGAGCACCCACGCCCCTGCTGGCAGCAGCCCCTTGTTCCTGCTGTCAGAGTCAGCCCTCCTTCCTCACCACAGTCCGGATATCAGGCTGCTTGGGCCACCACAGCCCCCCCATGGACCTCAGCTCTGCTCCAGAGTGGCTCTCAGGGACAGCAGACTATGCAGTGACATCCCCTTCCAGGCTGCCAACTGCTGCTAGCTTGAAACAATGGAACAAAGAATAATGGGAAAAGAACAGCATTGTGCTGGATTCCCTTTGGCTTCGTTAAAATTAGTGACGTCCTTCAGTTCTGGGTGCTCCAGAGCTCTCCTGGCTGTGCACAAAGCAGAGCCCAGAGTGGAAGGATCCTGCCCGGCAGAGGGTTCTTAGCACTTCTCTGCCCCTGGCTCCATGGGGTGATGGGGTGGGTTTGCCAGTTCACAGAATCCCAGAAAGGTTTGTGTTGGAAGAGACCTCAAAATCCATCTCATTCCACCTCTGCCACAAGCAGGGACACCTTCCACTATCCCATGTTGCTCCAAGCCCCATCCAACCTGGCCTTGGACACTTCCAGGCATCCAGGGGCAGCCACAGCTTCTCTGGGCACCCTGTGCCAGGGCCTCCCCATCCTCACAGGCAATAATTCCTTTCTAACATCTAATCTAACCCTGCCCCCCTGTCAGTTTAAAACCATTCCCCCTTGTCCTATCACTCCATGCCCATGTGAAAAGTCGTTCTCCAAATATTTAGATAATTTTTTAGCAGCCCAAAGGAAATGAGAGAAAACGGATTTTCATTATTCCCCATGGAGTAACAACTTGCCCTGTTCCCCAGTTTACTTTTACCTCCTTGGAAACAAACAGTTTTTACTCCAGATGCTCCCACCAGTGGCTGAGTCCTCCTGGGACCTCCTTCACCTTCCCTGGAATATGCAGAGTTTCCGCAGAGGCAGAGGAGCTGATCTCCTTGTAGATTATGTGCACTGAACTAAGCAATTTAACAGTTCATTCCCCCAGGTAGCCAGTGACCACCCTGTGTCTATCTACTTAATTTGACAATTAATCTCTGGAAGGCTGGTAGTCATTTTAGATTAACTTTTTTATCTTAAAAATTAGTAAGCAACTTCCTTCTGGTTAATTTTTCTTTTTATTTGTTTGTTTTTTCACATATTTCCAGTGGTCATCTCATCTGCTAAATTTGTTCATCCTTTTCATCACTTTGGGAATCAGAGGTGGGGGGAGGAGGGAGAGTTGCTAAGAAATTGGAAAATATTTTACATTTTTTAAGTAGGTAAGATTAAGTGTTTGTGCCATAGTTTACAATTATAATAAAATAAATCTAGAAACTATTTCATGTATGAGAGCACGTGCATTAGAAAACATATTTCTGTAACAGATAACCATCTTCTGAACACTAGAATGTTGGTAATTTGTCAGTTTTTCTTTTAATTAAAACTGTGAATATAGTTCATGCTCTGTTTGATTCAGTGTCAACATTTTGGATGGGGGCTAAAACTGATTTCCTCTTAAATCTCTGCATTTCTCAGGACAGCTGATGAAGTGTGCCTTAACATTAAGCTCATGAACCCATGAGGTTTGCCTGTTTCAAGATCAGTAAATCAAGAGATATTAGAGCAACAGCCCTGATAAGACTCAAGACTTCTAACACTTCTGTAAATGCTCTCTTTACCAAAACTGCATCCATTTTTCCTCTCAGACAACCTGTTTTAATTCATTGCATCATTACCAAGCTGGTCCACTGCAAAATGAATTAAAATTATGCTAGTTAGGAATTCAATTCTGAATATTTTTCTCAATGCAACCCAAGAAAGTTTTAAGCTGTTTAATTTTTTTTTTTCCTTAACAGTAGAAAAATCTCTCTGGTGTTTCTCTAAATAATTAAAAAATATTTTCTTTTTAAAATTTTCATTCTTCCTTTCTGGAAATATGAAAATTTGCATGATCTGGGTTGGAAGGGACCTTAAAGCCCACCCAGTTCCACCCCCTACCATGGGCAAAGACACCTTCCACTATCTCAGGTTGCTCCAAGCCCCATCCAGCCTGACCTTGGACACTTCCAGGGATCCGGGGGCAGCCACAGCTTTTCTGGGCACCCTGTGCCAGGGCCTCCCCACTCTCACAGGTAAGGATTTTTTCCACATATCCAACCTAAATTTCTCCTCTTTCAGTTTGAACCCAGCACTCCTTGTCCTGTCACCACATTCCTGATGCAAAGTCCCAGATCTGGGTGAGTTTGGAGCCCCAGACCTCATTTCTGTTACACAGAGAGTGGAAACCACCACCACATTTCTTAAAAACACTCACATCTCCCCATATTTAGCTCCAAGCCCCAGTTCCTTCTACCGTGCCTACTTTAATAAATACTCGTGGCACTCAATAAAATTAAAACATCACTGAACAAAACAGATCCATATGAATTTTTCCCCAGGGATTGGGAATGGAGAGGAAGCACATCTGGTACAGAAGAGTCATGTTGCTAACTGTGCTCAACTGCCCCGCTGATAGGTAAGCACAGCTATAATCTCATTTATCTGCAATGTACCTGAATGCTTCTTGGATCGAAGCCTGGCGAAGGCAAAGGAAAAGACTGAAAATTGAGAAAGCCCACTCCAAAAAGATGGCAACTTTCAGATGTGATCACCATGGTAGTGAGGTACTTGATTCCCTGGGAATTACCTCAAGACAAACACGGTGAGAATTACTTTGGAGAGGATGTGAGGAAAAGAACACCATGAGAAAGAGGAGCAGATGCATCTTTTGAGCTCAGTATTCCTCATGCCTCTAACTTCACATGCCCTTTACACAGCCTTCTACTAATTTTTCTACACTGATAATCTGTAGAAACTAATTACACAAAGTCTAAAAAAGCTCTTTCTACGAAAGGCATAATGCTGATATCTGAGTCACGAGCACAGTTAATGTAATCTAACACATATTGCGGGAACCTACTGCACACAGATATTACCAATTAGCACATGATTTTAACAATCAACATTCATGCAATTAATAGAACACTTCATATTCCTTCTAATTTTGAGCTCTGCATGAGCATATGTTATCATGACGGAATGTGGGATCATTTATTTATACTGGAAGCAAGGCACCACATAGAAATCAGAGATGCTGAAAGTTAGCCTGAAAGTGAAACAGGCTCAGCTTTGCATTGAGGAAAGAATATTATTAGTCTGACTTCTAAAAGTTGAACCTTTACCTTACCTTCTTGTTGATCCTTGCTGCTGGTGAACTCCTGGAGAGGAAACTGTATCCTGATTACAGCTGGGGACTACAACAATCAGTTCATCAACAACCACTTCTCTCCAAAATTGAAAACTGTAACATAAACATCATTCAAAAAAACCCTAAACATGTACTGCTTCAATATTTATATATATATACATTCTTTTTTTTCAAAGATAACAATAGCGAAGCACCTTGTTTTCCATAATATGTTTATTATTTTACTTTGCTGTGAACTGGGAAGAATTACTACAATAAAAGGGCAGATGAAGGTTTGAGGCATACAGAGATCAAACCCAGATCCCCACAGCATTTAGCCACTCCCTCACTTTGAATTCCATAGGATTTAGGCATTTTATACCTTCAGGATCCAGTCCTGTCTGTTTTTCTGGAATAACCCTCCTGCAGCAGAGGAAGCAGGGAGGCAAATACTTGTTTTCCAGAGTGATTGCCAGCCTTCCTTACCTGTCTCTCTCTTCTTCCTCCTTGGTCCTGATATCAGTAAAAAGCAACAAAACCTCACTTTAATTACTGAAGTCATAGATGTGTTACTGGCTCATTAAGGAGACGAGATGCTCAGTGAAGAAGGTGTTTCTTACACGTAGACTGCAAGGGCTCACGCTGCACTGCTGCAGTGGCTGGAGCTGCTACGTTCCCTGCCTGGCTCTGAGAAGGATAACATCAGAACGTTGAGACTGTGCAAGCCTTCGCTCTGGAACATCCTCACATCTCCAGTTGCTTGGTTGTAGAGACGTCCCACACGTGGTTCCTGCCACTGAAGACATTTCTGCAGGCCTTCCCAGCCATACACACCCTTCAGGAGCTCCTCCTGGCAGCCTGAGCACACACACGTGCCACGCCAGCATCCCACCATACCGACCTTCCCTTCAGTTTAGGAAGATCTCTCCTCTGATCCTGCTCTCAGTATATTTTGGAGAATGTGACAAGAGTTGCTGTCACCAGGGAGCCCCTTTTCGCTTGCAATGGAAGGTGGTGGCTGTCCCCTCTTTGCCTTTCCAGTGGGTTAGGAACAGCATTAGATTCCCTTGGGCTTCTGGTTTGGGAAGAGCTCTAAGCCCAGCAGGAGGAGGCTGTCGGTGCAGGGAATTCTCTCCAGCAGCAGGTACCAAAGCAGCTTAGACTGCAGATGTAGACTCTAAATCATTGTGTCTTTCCCTCTTTCAGGACAAGCTCCTGAGAGAATTTGGTTTACCACACATCTGACGTGTATTTATGAACAGGAGAAAAGCAGCCATTCTCTGGGTGTAGCTGTATTTCTAAAAAATGTCAGAGGAGTATTTATGTCTCTCATTGCTGTCCCCCCTACCATTGAGGGAGCTTTCACAGAAACACCACCTTTTGGGCTGCTGCTGTTTCAAACAAGGATAGATTACAGCAACCTACAGGTTGTTAAAGGAAAGAGAGATTTCACCTGTGACTGCACCTCTTGTGTTTACCTCAAGGGCTCTCCAACCCAGTATTGGTAAAAAAAGGTGGTGAACCCTCTCTGAAAGTCAGTGTCTGGTTCTGCAATACCCACACGTGGAAAGAAGGATGCAGTTCAGTCAGTCCAGATTTCCATGACGACCAGGGGAGATGCACAGCTATAGACAAACAAGAGGAGGGAAAGAAGGAGGGTCTCAAATTCAGTTTGCCCAAGGTAACTTCAGTGAAGGTAATAGAGCAGCATGAGTGTTGCTGACAGGGAGGTGAACTGAGCATAACGGTTTTCACACTGACTAAATACATTAGCAGTGGCCTTCCTGTCAAAAAGAAACCAAGAGATACTTTTTTCCACCAATATCTTCAACAAACTTCCGTTTTTCTTAACCATTATTTTTATTGAAGGCTTTGCTGCACAAAGAATCCAGGGGGAACAGGAAATCACATAATGGTGCAGGTTGGGGAATTCTCTAAAAATACGTAACCATGGCACCCTTGTCATTACCAATCAAGTATTCTTGATAAAAAGTAAAGTAATTAGCCTTTGAGAAGAGCATAAAGCTAATTAAAAATGACAGCTTAGTCATCTCAACAAACAACAGCACAGAACCAGTCCAGAGTTCTAACTATAGCAGCAACGTGATAACCTGACCTGCCACAACCACTTGCCTTCAACCCCTTAAAAGAAACCACAGTTTGTGAGAGTGAAACTTTGATAACTTCTTCCTTTGTTGTAAAATTTAGATTTGTCTCATCTACCATCCAATATTTCTGTTTGTTCTCTGAGTTTCTGCATCTTTTTCTAAGACAGTTTTGCCCAGCTATCAGAAATTTTTGCAAGTGAAATGATGGAAAGTCGTGTAGTCTCCTAAAAGGAGATGACAAAATGTGAAGCATGAACATATGCATTGTCAAAAAAATTCACAAGTTGCAAATGAGTTTAGTCTCATAACAAAGTTGCTTGCTCAGAATTTATAAATAATAACCAGAAACAAAAAGAAACCACTGGTCTCACACTTATAGAGAAACTGGGGTTCTGTCCTCTCACAGGTGGTAATGACAAGGTTTTAATTCATTTCTATGGAGCAAGAACGGATCTTTCCTCTTTTCTTGCCCTACAAAACTCCATGAGGAGGGCACATTATCAGAAAATTATCACAATTACCACAATTTTTCTTAGGAGGTGTGTTTACTCATGTTGCAGGTACTGAAGGAAACGAGTTGCTGTATTTTCATGGAATGATTTGTGTTGGAAGGAACCATGAAGATCATCCCACTCCACGCCCTGCCATGGCAGGGACACCTTCCACTATCCCAGGCTGCTCCAAGCTCCAAGTGTCCAGCCTGGCCCTGTACACTGCCAGGGATCCAGGGGCAGCCACAGCTCCTCTGGGAACCCTGTGCCAGGGCCTCCCCACCCTCACACAGAAGGATTTTTTCTCATTATCCCACCTATCACTGCCCTCTGGCACTGGGAAGCCATTCCCTGTGTCCTGTCCCTCCATCCCTCGTCCCAAGCTCCTCTCCAGCTGTCTTGGAGCCCCTTTAGGTGCTGGCAGGGGCTCTGAGGTTTCCTTTTTCAAATCACCAGATTCTGCTAAACATTTCCTAACATAAACATGCATATATAATATATATATATATATATAATTAAATGTAGTAACTGCAGCCAGCAACCCATAGCACTACATTCCTTACAGCTGAGAGCTCTTTCTCTTTAAGAATTAGAGTTATGGAATCACAGAATCATTAAGGNTCTCATTATCCCACCTATCACTGCCCTCTGGCACTGGGAAGCCATTCCCTGTGTCCTGTCCCTCCATCCCTCGTCCCAAGCTCCTCTCCAGCTGTCTTGGAGCCCCTTTAGGTGCTGGCAGGGGCTCTGAGGTTTCCTTTTTCAAATCACCAGATTCTGCTAAACATTTCCTAACATAAACATGCATATATAATATATATATATATATAAAATTAAATGTAGTAACTGCAGCCAGCAACCCATAGCACTACATTCCTTACAGCTGAGAGCTCTTTCTCTTTAAGAATTAGAGTTATGGAATCACAGAATCATTAAGGTTAGAAACAGCCTCTGAGGTCATCAAGTCCAACCATTACCCCAGCAAAGGTGAAGTGCCCTAACCTGAGGTGTGTGTGCACACAACAGAGTCTCCGCTCAGTTTTGACACAGCTCCTGAGCTCATACTCACAGGGTTAGATTTAAAAAGGATCAACCAATACTGTGATGGGCCAAGCCCAAACACTGACTCCTGGACAGGTCCTGCTGGGTGATGCTGGTGCTTCATCACACTGACAGACTTTCCTCAAGCATGCAGGAAATAGAGATTTGTTCCTCAAAATAAGGATTGACTGGAATAGGAAAAGAGCTAGAAGAGATTATGGTTGGGTTTTGAGCATCCCATGCTAATCTTTGACTATAGTTTCAGGTCCTGCTTGCTGGGAAGGCCAGAAGAGTGACTTAGAGAAGGCCTGAGGCTGCTGAGACACGACACAAAAGAAGCACCCCGTGAAACAGAATGATTGCAATGCAATGCAAGAAGTGAAAACTTAAGCTCCTTTGACTTACAGTATATATGAATATATGAGAGGGTAAAAGACTTACAGATGTGTATCTAGACCAAATAAAAAGGCCTTGTAGAGACAGGGAAATGTGTATCTTGTGCTGCACCGCTTCCAGTCCTAGGAAAGCTTGAAGCAGAAATAAAATGTTTGCTTATATTCTGAATAAACGTTGGATGAAAAGAAATTCTGAGCAGCCATGAACGAGATAAAGACCTTGATCCTGCTCTGTAATGCTTGGTAAGACACAGCTCAGGAAGGCCAGCTCTGGCTTAGGAAAGAGAGTCTCCCTAAGCTCCTTCCGCAGCCGGTGGAGAGAGGGATCATCCATTCCCGGCTGGAGTGAGAAGGCATCGTTCCACTCCAACCCATGGAATCAGACCAACATATACAGGCTGAACATCTTAGGCTGGGATCCCAAATCTACAGATCTGCACCTCTTAATAATTATTCATACGCCAAATGTAACAACATTGGACAACCTTCCTGAGCCCTGATTTACAAGCTTTTCATTGAAAACATTTTCACCGTCAAATTTTCCTCCAGCTGAATTCTGTACCGTGAATTCGGTGCAATTTTGGGTTATTCCAGTTTGCTTTTTCAATTCTTTGAAGCGTTTTCTCAAACGTGCTTGTAAAGAGTTGTGTCTGAAAATGTTTTAAAGGCCCTAAGGAAATGCAGTTTCTTTTCATACGCCTACAGGACAAGCAGGTGTTCTGGTCTCAGACTCTTACATGTTATAGGACATAAGGGAAGATAACAGAAGTGCTGCTTTTCTCTTCCTTTTCTGCTTTCCCCAAGCAAAAATTAAAGTTTTACAAGGATGAGGTAGTAATCTACAACACCTGCAAGGAGCAAGCATCTACTTGATCTTTTGACATGCCATTTCCTCGTGTAGGGATGGTGGAGATGAAAATGAGAGATTTGTCTGGTAAGGAAAGACGAAAAGAGTGAAATCTCCACTTACTCTTCTACCTCTCTTTAGACCTACAGGCTCTAAACTTAATTCCAAGTTTAACCTGGAGAAAGAAATGGAAAAAATACTCTGCAAGGAACAGGACTGTGTTGGCAGCAGAGCGGATTCAGTGATCTAATAGCTCTATTTCCAGCTCTGATTTCTTTGATACTATTTATAAAAAGGGAAGAAAAATGATGGACCACTCCAAACAAATTGTTACCATAAACCAACAGCAAACATCAGAACTGGCCCTTTAGGAGTTGTGTGGAGAGAGGGAGAGGACTAATAACTTACTAATAACGTACCTTTCCTGCTCCTGGGCTATGTTTATCTCCCATATTTATTTAAAAGCAAATCAAAATACTTTTAAGCAAGTCGGCTGGTTCCAAATTTAGGAACAATTGAACAAAGAGGAATCTGCTAATTCCAGATGGAGTGCATATAGTCCCTTGGCACTTATTACTTACCAAATGTTTCAGAAAGCAAACACATGACCTAAAAGATTTCGTGAGTGTGGGGTCCTCAAAAAGCTTTTAACAAGTCATGTATTTCCAACCGTATTTACTTTACCCACACACAAAACCCCACTTCGTTTTCCTTTCGTTTTTTTTTTTTTAGGCAGACAATGCTGCCTTTAAAGACTATTTATGGATGATTCAGTTATCCCACAAGGGCAGGAGCTCCAAAGGTGTCTCCTTTGAAAGGCTTCAGCTGTGGAGCATCTGCTGCCTGCCAGGGCCACCTTCCCCAGTGGGCGCAGGTGTTTTGCTAAAGTGGGATCCTCCTGCCCACCGCTGCAGGAAATGGGCACCCACAGATGGTTTCTCATCTCAAAGAGACACAAAATACTTTTCTGTTGTGGGTTTTTTTTTTCTTTTAAACGTGCTCCTTTGCGGGCCAGAGTTGTCCTCCAACATCCTGCAAGGGAGCGCCGAGCCACCGTCACGACACACCTCTAGGCAAATTAATTGAGATTTTTTTTGTATGCGTTTCATATTTGTTACTGAGGTGTTTTAAATTAATTTCGTAGGAAAACTAGTCTAATGAATGCAACTTGGAATTTTTTAGGGAGTATTATATTCCATTATTATAATTGTTTCCTCTCCAGATTAAATACTTCAGGGGAGGAATAAAGTAGAAATTCTTGATTTTTGAGGCAGTTTGATGAAAGTCAGTGGTTTTTCAGCAGCTCTCGCACCCTAAGAACATAGAGGTGGCAGTGATATTGCCATCTGTGCCTTTCCCAAGCCTCTGGAGACGTCAGCATGTAGGTGCCTGCAAGTAAAAATCCTACCCAGGTGACAGCTTTGGGAGATCTTCACTAAAGCCCTTCAGTCTGAGAGGGAGGAAAGGTTTCACTTCTGCTCTAGGTGACAATTTTCATAACACAGACTATAAAAACTTTGAGATTTCTGCTGTTCATACTTTTCTGCGGGAGGAAGGAGTCCAGTCCTGCAAAAGGGACAGAGAAAAACACTTAATAAACATTTAATTCTCAAATGAGGTTTTTTTTTCTATTCTTGCTTTCAACATTCTAACATATCTTTTCTTAAAAATGAAGCCCCTTTCATGGTTCTCAAAGGAAAAAACATCTAAAGGCAGTGAGTTGTGACTAAGAGACTGAAAAGAGAAATAACTTTTCATGATAGTATAAACAGGTAAATGTAATTTAGTCTTGAGTTTTTCACGAGTGATACCTCTTCCCTTTAAGCTTTTTAATCTTGTTTTCCCCCTCTAGTTCTTATTTTAATATCCTTCCTTCCAGTTATGCTGCAACCCTTTGCTTTGGGCTTCTATGGTTGTCGTTTGTTCATAGCCACGGACTCAGCCCAGAAAGAAACTGAGGGCAAACATTGTTATTTCGATTTGAGTGTCTACAAGGTGAAATTTATCTGCTGACAAAGACTCTCTTTGTTCAGTAACTCTTCTCTAACTGTGTGCAGTGTGATAGTCCCTAAAGTTTTCCTACTGCCGGCATTTCCCTGCAAATCCTTAAGCTGCACCAGCAAACCCAGCCGAACACGTTATTTTACATTTTTAACCGAAATGCTTTTTGTTTTTATTTTAATGAATCCCCTAACTCCAAGTTTAATTAAACTCATGTTTTTTAATTAATTACCAACAAATGCAAATCAAGCAAACTACACAAATGTATTCACCGTTCCCTGATAGATACGTGGGTGGGTTTTTTTAATCCTGAAGCGTCAGGATTTAAAAATCTGAAAGTCTTGAGGGTTACAACCCAAAAATTCTTTTCATCTGGGGCTTTATGAGAATATCTTAGTAGTGTATGACAGGGAGCTCGTCTGCTTAAAGGAGCAGAAAGCAAACTGCAGGTTCTTTAGCATTGCCCGTGTTATTCTTGCTAAACAACAGTGACATTCAGCAGATTTAGGCCTGTGCTTTTATTGTTATAAGAAAAAAAGTAGAATACAATAATGTCATAGAATCCCAGTTACGTTCAACTTCCCTAAATGCTGACAAATGTGGATTCATGAAATGCTCTCTCTGGTTACTTGAGTGCAGCTAAACCAGAAATTCTAAATGAAACACATAAGAGTTCAAGCATCAAACTCAAAATGCTCTGTAGCCCAGGAACCCCAAATTTAAGACATGTAATATAATCATGCTTAAAAATTAGAAACTCTCTCCTGCGAGGACAATACGCAGTTCAATTACTTTTTTTTAACTACATAAATATTATTCTCAGGAGCAAATATTTCAAGATCTCATGAAATATTATTCTGAAGAGTTGCTCAGAAATTTTTCAGCTTCTCTGAACACTTTTTTCCACCTAAACCCTGCAAAAGCAGCCTGTCCCTGATAAGTGGGATTATTTAAATCATTAAAGCAAGCAGGAATATTTGTTTCTGCTCCCTGCCTAGGCTTGACATGGATGAATTTGGCTGTGTCCACATGTCTAGTTCAGCTCGATCTCACACTCCCAGGATGACCTGAATCCACACACAGAGATCTCGAGTTTGCTTAAAGCCAGAGCTCAGTGCTTGAGCTCTGGCCCTCCTGGATCCCAGCCCAGAGTCCTGGCCCTCTACACCCTGGACATGAAGTAAAGCCAGCACTGGAGTGCTCAGAAAGTTCCCTGGACACCATATTTTCTCCTCAGTCAGCAGGTAAGAGCTGTTTTTCCTACTTGGCAAAAGTTTTTCTTCTTTGCAGCAGCACTACACACCTATGGAAAACATATTCTGCTAGTGTTTGCAAGCATTTTTGTTTTCACTTCCCTGTATAGTCTCTTTTAGACTATATTTGGAGTTTTATATATCTCTATATTTATATATTTTATATATTTTCATAAACTTTGGGGTTTTTATATACATACACAACTCTCTATGTACACATCCATAGAACCTCTTCTACTTCTCCCCATCCAAAATAACAGGCAGATTCCTCCATCATTTACCATAGGCTGGAAAGAAGAGATCAAAGGACTGACACCAAACCACCTTTATCTCCATAAAGAGTTTTTCTGCCCCAAAAGATGCAAAATATGAATGCACAAATTTGTGGTGTCTCTTTTCCCACCAAAAGGGCAAATAAACAACTTAAAAGGGAAATTAACAGTTTTGAGACCTGCCTACATAGATAACTTTTGGGCCAGTGCGAATTTTTCCAGCTCTCTGTCCCTCTGTTTGCCCAGATGAAAAATGGGAATAAGCCGCCCCAAATGATCTTATGCGAAAATTTAATTATCTTTAGCTTATCTAATTGATATATTTCGAGGAGCTTGGCTAAAAGATGTCATATGTGCAAAGCTATTTGCTGTGTTTAAAGATATTTGTGCTCCCATCCTTGGGAAAATTCCTCACGTTCCCTGTCCTGCTGCACTTAGAAATGATCCTATCTTGATTGTGTTCCAGCTACTCAGTGTCAAAAATAATCAGGAATAGGCAAGATAAAGCACAAGAGTGTTCTGTGGAAGGCTGTGAATCCAGTGGCTCCTCCTTCCCCTCCTTGTCCAGTCTAAACACATGCAACCCTTTGGAAACAATAAATAAATAATTAAACCAGCAGGGCAATGTCCACTCGTCTCCTGAACAGTTCCTGTAACACGATAGTCCGTAGTCAGCCATGCGAGATCCATCATCAGAATTTCAAGGCTTGAGAAAGTCCTTAAAATATACCACATCCCCCCCCACAAAAGACAGCTTTTCCATAAAAATGAGGAAATAAAGACATTCCCTCTTTTTGCTTTTTCCCCGGTTTCCTTCCAGCCCACAGGTTGGCGAGAGGCGCGGGGACGGTCAAAACCATTGTCGGCAAAAAGGGGTTTTCCTTCCTTAAGAAATATTGCAAACAGAAGATTCCCATGTTTGAAAGGTCAGAGGGAGAAAACATAATGCACTCATGAAGAGACAACCTCATTAATCCTGTTGTTCTTGGCCCAGTCAATAGAAGAAACATAAATGCTGTCAACACTGCGCTGCTAGATAAAGGATAAAAAAGTGGGAATGAAATGTTTTACTGCAAGGACTGCTCTTATGGTTTGAGAACATTTCTGGAAATAACCTGAGCTGAGAAAATGTTCCCTAGGAGGAATACATTCTGTGGGAAACTGTGTGGAAGATAAAGTTTGGTCAGTGACCTTCTCACTATCCTCTAATCACACAGCACACACTGCTCCAAAGAGAAAAAAAGGGATACTGTGCAGCTAGAGACACTTTACCTTCCCCACATTACATGAATTGAAGTGGAAAACACAAGAGTATCATAAATCTCTATTTCATGCTTTCGGATACTGTAGTGAAATAATAATCTACTGTAACTCACCGGGGGAAAAAATGTGACTTTTGTTTTAGGGCACTGCAATAACACCAACGGTGATACACCTTCGGTGAGCATAAAAACAAATGACTGGAAGTTGCTAAAAGGGGAACTTGCCTTTTCGTCTGTGCAACATTAGAAAAGGAGAAAGAGCCTCGCATTTCTCATCCAAAAGCAGGAGTGACAGAGAGGGGGAAGGCGCGAGGCGAGACCTCTCCTGTGCAGGCAGCTCCCAGGGATGAGACAGAAAAGCTCAGTTTAAATACTCACACGTTAATGCAGCAGCAGCAGCACTCAGACACTGTATCTGTACAGACAGAGAGAGCAAATATTGGCTTATGTGGTTACTCCTGGGAAGATTAGGGAGACATCAAACATGGATGTCCCCAGCGCTCCACACACAGGGAGGGTACTGGAAGACTCCCACCTCTAGGTATTTGTGGGGAATATCGCTTTTCCCCTTCTTTTTTATTTGTTATTTGTCCTTTGAAACCAGAATTACTGTAATTACTGTCTCGAAAAGGTGGTTATTTGAAGACTGGTGTTACACGCACGGAAATGTCAAAGCTTTTTTGGTTTCTGCAGCACGAATCTCAGGAATGCAGTGTGATCTTCCCGAAATGGCATTACTGGGGTAATGCCACAGCGCAGAAGTTGGGTAAATATTTTCCTTGTGCTCATCAGTTGCTGGCTGTTGACAAATACACTACCTAGAGCAGTAATGCAGGGTAATGATGTCATTACTGGGGGATAAACATCGCAGCTGCCGTGTGTGCCTACCGTTCTTGCAAAATAGAGCTGAGGGTGAATTAGTTTATGTACTCCACATCTTTCAAATATTTCACTAATCACCATAGAAATAATTGCAGAAGCGATTGGTGAGTTAATTCAGACACAGGCGAACCTGAGCTGCTCGAGTTCGAAATTATCCTTTTTTTTTTTTTGAAGAATCCTTAAAGATAAAGAGAGTGGAGTGGACAGAATGACATATCTTCATGTCTTCACCCCTTGCTGGTTTCCAACGGGACACGAAACAGCGAGGGTGCAATAAGATATTCTCTGATTTTACTTCCATCCATCTGGAAACAAGAACTACCAGAAGTCTGACAAGACAGCCAGATTTCTAGAAATGCTAATAAGAGTTCTTTATTCAAAAAGCACCTTCAAAACTTAACTACCAGGAGGAGAACCTCAGGTGTCTCGTCAGCCACCACAGTTACTCCTGGAAAAAGACCAAGAAGTGCCCTGCAGAATTCTCCTGCTGCCAAACCTGTGCATGTATATTTGTAACCAAACCTATGTACATCAAATAATAGAGATGTATCATCCATATACAAGATATTGCAGGTAACTAGAGATCAGGAACAAAACCTTTTGGAAAACCTTCAAGAGGTGGGCAGAAAGGAACAGCATTGTAACAGATATTCTCTCTAGGGCTTCATTCAAAATAAATGTCTGTATTTAATTGTATTAATTTATGTATTAAGAAGATTCTTCCCTTTGCTTAGAGCTTTCCAAATGTTAACCAACAGCGTCTCAGAGACCTGCAGAGGATGGAGGAGCATTTCCAGTGCTTTGGTCAGGTATATATCAGCTGCAAGATGAGCTCAGGACCACACAGGTCCTGCAGAGGCTTTGGGGGGTGGTTTATGGCAATAGCAGAGAGTCACCAGAAGAATTTTCTTGCTCCATTTTGTGCTGTGTAACTTAATGGCATTATCGACATCTTCTGTGATATACATCCTGTGATCAGTGCAATTACTGCATGTCATCACCACTGTAAATTTACCCAGCCTGAAACCATTTTAAACTTAAACTGCATACTTAAGAACTACTATCCACCTCCTCTTTGTAAATTAGCTGTATGATTTATCTGTGGGAACCATTTCAAAAAGTATACATTCAGAAATACATATACCACATGATGTCTTTTCCATATGGCATCTCATAATTATTTTGCTGTGTGTGAACATGATGAAAACAGTTTCATAATTCTCTAAGGGTTAGGGTAAATTATTTCAATTAGACATATTTCAGAGCAAACATTACCTTAGGGTTTATTAATAATAGTACCTGAGAAGGAACAGCTGCCTTTTAAGCAGCGAGAGCTGTCAACTTCTCACTGCCCCCCTGTAGCACCCCTTTTGTGACTCTAAAAAAATGGTAGATTTTCTCATGCTTTACCTAAACAGAGAACTTGGCAGCAGAGACCTGGTTGTAATCCTCAGCAAGGGAGCTGGTGGGTGGATTTTTTTCTCTATAAACTCTTGTATAAACCACACCAGTCTCCTGGTATTTATTTTGTGTAATGTTGGAAATCATACACAGATCCAACAGGCCATGTAAAGGAGTTTTGTAACTTCCTGAAACCCTTTCAGGCAAAATCTTTTCTCCAACAGCAGTCCCAGGTTGTCAGGATAATATCATTTTTTAAGGGCAAGGTTCCTCAACTATTTGTAATAAGATAGCTTTGAAAAGACAAAATGCAAATCTAAATTAGATCAGCTAATTATTAGGGATTGCTATTGGAATTATTAAAAAGAAAATTAGCTCCATTGTCAGAGTACATGGACTGTTTTTGCAAGCACAGGGCTAACAGGCAGCTTGCCTTGCAGTTTTCTGTGCTGTGCTCCTCATTTAGCAGGTTTTATACATTAGCACTGTAAAATGATGTGCACTGATTTTGAATGACCAGTTGTGTGGGGACACCCCTCTGCACAGGGCAGCACACCTGCTTTGATGCTCCACACAAGTGCACCTCCCTCTTTGCAAGGAACACTTTAATTTAACTCACAAATGCCTAAGAATCCATGTAAACCTCTAAACCTGAAGGGGAAGTGTGCTGAGAGCCAGCCAAGGAACAGGCATGGAAAATCCCTGCCTCTCCTCATCCTCCACAGCGTGCAGAGAGCTGAGTGAATTGACCCTGAATGCACAGTCACTAAAGCTGGGTTGAAAAAAGGGACTGAGTTACGTCTGTTGGCTAATAAATAATGCAGGTACAATCTCACAGAGGGCTGGTGTGACTGAGCACTTGTTACAACCTGTGGGCTGGAGGAAAATTGTGTGGAGCTGCAGCTCTCAGTCGGAGAGTGGGAAGTGAGGGCAGCAGCCCTCCCCCCAAGTCCTGCTTATCCCAGCCTCATGCAAGCAGAAGAGGGATGAAAGCACCCAGTATGGGAAAAGTAAAAATTTATACTGAAATACCTCCAGCAGTAAGAGCTAAACTTATAGAATTTAAAAATCGGTGTGTTGAGAAATCAATTCTCACCTTGGCTGCCAGTCTTTGATCCAGCAATGTTTGTGTGCCTATGGGGAGTGGGATTCTCAGTTATTTAGTTTATCAATTCCGCCACAAATATATGCACACGCATGCACACCAATAGCACAAAAAGAGAGAAAGATGATGTATTTACAAGCAGAACTGTAGGTATTACACACAGAATCACAGAATGGGTTGGGTTGGAAGGGATCTTAAAGTTCATCCAGTCCCACCCCCTGCCACAGGCAGGGACACCTTCCACTAGACAAGGTTGCTCCAAGCCCTGTCCAGCCTGGCCTCAGACACTTCCAGGGATGTGCAAACCCGTGAAAGCCAATATCCAGGCTATCCAAAATGCTCAGTTATCAAACACGACTCCTCCACGACATCATTATCATACTTTAATCTTTTCATCTCAAACTCAAGAGGAAAAAAACAGCTCCAAAGAGAAAAAAAAAAATTGATAGGTAAAAGGCATTCAAGCTATAAAAATATTTCCTTTTGATTCAGGTCCTAGTATTTTTGCCTGGCTCAACTTCAGGGAGCTCTATAACTTTGTTGAGTAATTTCCAAAGGCTCCTTGCCTGTGTCTTTGCTCAGGAACACATTTAGCTTTGAAATTGCCACTTTAAATATGAGAAAAGCCATTTGCTACTCTGTCATCTCTGGTGTAGCGAAGTCTGTGGATTTCTACAGAGGTTTTTGCCTGTCCCTTCTCAAGCAGGTCCCAGCCCCACAAGGACCTTCAGCACTGGGTGCTCCCTACTCAGATGTTCTGGTGCAGACTCTCTGTGTCCTGCTCCAGTGTGTAGAAACCCATAAGAGGTGAAGGAATGGGAACCCTGAGCCTGAGACCTCTTTAATAAATTGAATAAACAAGCTTTTGTCTAATGTTTGGACTTTGAAACTGTTATTTAATTTTGGGAAGACTATATTCCCAATCATGGAAACTTCTAAAAATCTTTCTCCATGTCATCCAAGGAGGGGACTGACCTCTGACCTTTGCTTTCCTCTCTACTTAATTCCTTTATTTGTTCTCCTTCACTCACTCCATAACCAGAAAATCTGCGTTACAGTTCAAATGCTGCTATGCTTTTCAAAATCCCACACATTTCTGAGTTCAATTCTTTTTGGGCAACTCTCCTGAAGCAATGAAGCTTTCACACTGGCCCTGTCTGCCAGACCTTTTCTGCCTTAACCATTTGCCAATTCATTGGCTTATTTCAATCCAATTTAATAGAGAGGTAGAAGCCCTGAAGATAATTAAATTCCTGTAACTTCTGCAAACATTGGCAGCTGGAGACAGGTAGGGGATTGAAGAGAGAGTCTCTGCCACAGCAAAAACTGCAGTCATAGATTTAGCTCGGGTATTAGGAAAAATTTCTTCACCAAAAGGGTTGTTTAGGGCAGTGGTGGAATCCCCATCCCCTGAAGGATTTAACAGCCACATGGATGTGGCACTTAGGGACATGGCCTTGGGGTGACAGGGCCCGGGAATGGTTGGGCTCAACCATCTCAGAGAGATTTTCCAACCAAAGCATTTCTAGGAGGCTCTGCAGGAACAATTCTGCCAGGCTGGGCTCAGCCAAGAGACAAATGTGAGAGACAGCACCTGGGGGGGAAACTGAGGCACTATGGCAAAGGATGGCCATATTCAGATCCTTCATATCAAAAGATGAAGGATACAAACACTTAACCTGCAGTGGCAATGAGACTTCAGGAATTCTACATCTCAGGGTACAATGTTAACTTTGCTCCTCCTTTCCACAAGGGCTGAATCTCAGGTCCTTGTTTCACCTAATTTCTGCAGAAGTGTCTAAGAACTGATACCTGGTACCCAGGGAGGAGAATCTTGTTCTAGATTCAGCATCTGTGCGTAGAATGCTGTCCTCAGCCTGTAGTTGTTGAATCTGAAAGCTAATGACAGCAACACTGTGAGTATTTGTACTGTTATTTGTCTTTACAATGACTTCTGGCATGGACAGAGCCTGTGCTACTCTTATACCTATTCACAACATCATGGCACGAGTGACTTGGGTATAAACTCATGCTCACCAGTTGCACAATGGCCTTTATTGGCAATGGGTCTCGTCTGGGAGTCAGGAGACAGACTCCCATCTGTTAGCAAGAGGTTGTGGGACTGTGGAAATTTATCTTTTTTTTTTTCTTCCTTCTCTGTCCTTTTTTTCTCTCCCACACTTTGCCTTTTTCACTAGTTCCAGCTAAAAGTCCTTGAGCAGAAAGGCCTCTTTTTGCACCAGATGTTTGCATGAGCCTAACACATTGGGAGCATTTCTTAGTTCGGGTCCAGATGGGCTATTGCAAAGAAGATAATAACAAGACTAGCAAATACTGATGTTCTCGTATCTATATGACAACATCACCTTTGAAATGGGAACACTTGTCTGTATATGTTATGAGAAAACATTTTTACTCGCATAGTTAGCTGTAACAGCCCCACTGAAGTGCAAACATAAGATCTTAAAAGAACCTCCATCAAAATTAATGGACAGCCTGACAGAGATCGAACTTGTTTTCTGCAAAGAGATTAATAATCTTAAGGCATCTAAGATTTTGCCATGCCTGTCTTGTTTCTGTTTCTCTTGCTCTGAGAGAAAGGCTGGACCTCTCCTGAACGTTGTCTACCACCCACGAGCCTGGCTCAAGACCCATCTATAAATTTCATTTGCCTTTTGAAGAGACGAAATTTTCCTTGACGAAGGTGATTATCAGGTATTAAAGGCTAATCTTATAATAAATTTGTGAATTAGTAAGCTTATTTCTTAACTAGTCAAAAGCAAATCCCTCTTGCTCATACCTTGTTACGCTGGCATCGTGTCCTATCGTATCGCTGGAATTTAATAATTTGTCAGGGTAAAAAAGCAGAGATATTTGCTCACTGAAATGAGCCAGGGTGGCCAGGTTACTCTCCATAATATGGGGTTTTTTTCAGATTTTTTTTTTTAAATTTAATCCCAAAGGGCTCTTACTTTGTGTCAATTTGTACAATAAAGTTCTCTTTTATGAGACTGACTATGCTCATGTGTTGTTAGCGCACTTAATTAAACTCTGAAATGCCTAATTCTTTCTGGGGCCCTAATTCTGTTCTATACAAACATTGCTGTGTGCCCTCAGCGAGGGAAAGTCAGCGTAATTCGACACAAATTTCAAAGACCTCCCCAAAGCGTTTGTTTGTGTGTTGGGCAAAGGAGAGGGGAGGGAAAGAGTTGGATCCTGGCTTTGGAATTGCCCCCGTTTTGAAGGTGAGCACCATCTGAAACGCTTGGACCCACTTCTAATACCCCTGCAGTCTGGAAGCACGGCTTGACTCAGGTCCAGCTGTACCCAAAAGCAGGGATAAATTATGCATGTGAGGGTCTGCAACAGCC
Organism: Falcunculus frontatus; assembly: GCA_013398115.1. Classification (NCBI taxonomy): domain Eukaryota; kingdom Metazoa; phylum Chordata; class Aves; order Passeriformes; genus Falcunculus; species Falcunculus frontatus. The sequence goes on from VZRV01003419.1 coordinate 305,514, forward strand.
TTCACATTAAATATTGATCTGCTGGTCCTGTGCCACGCTGCGAGCCCGAGCATCTCCAGATCCACCTGTCTGCTCCGCGGTGACGGCCGCTCCCGCAGGACCGGCTCCGGCGCGGCACACAAAGCCTCTCGTCTGAAATAGGTGGGTCTAGAGCAAATTTCCTAAGCGTAATTTATTCCACACCCTTGCTAGCATAACAAGTGTTCCTCAGCCTCTGTGGATATGTATTCGAGAGGGAGCTGTCTGTCTACATTTGATTTTACATTTCCTTCAGCTGTTTCAGAGATCCATAAGCAAAACCTGGCACCTGGGGATGTCCGAGAGGATTGTGAATTCATAAACAATAAATGGATTATAATCAGACATACCTTAACATTTTAATCTCTGGCAGATAGGGTTTGGATAAGTGCTTTTGGGTAGCTCTGTGTGATAGATTTATTCACCTGTGTACATATTTTGCTTGACCGTTTCTGAGCGGAAGGACTGTGTGGGGGTGAGGAAACAAAAAGTCTCTTCCAAGGGTGTCCATGTGCACTCTCCCATTGCTGGCCTGGCAGGCAGAGCTACCTTTCAGCCACATGGAGCACAGGCAACACCCTTTTCAAAGGAGGCACTGGGCACATCATCCAACAAGAGCAAGGGAAAACCTCTCACCCTCCAGCAGCACTTTTTGACCTCAGCCTCCTGCAGTGGGGGCCACATCTTGCAAATGCACTGTAGCCTAGGAGACAGATCATGCCCTTGCAAGCCTTCCTTCCCATATCTTTCCCCCAGCCTCTGACATAAAATGGCCATTTTTTGATCTGGAGGAATTTCTGGAGCCACAAACCGCCTCTGACTTCAATGGGCACTGCTGCCCCAAGAGATGGACAAACTGCAACCAATATGACCCAGGCTTCAGGCACCAAAAAATGTCCTTCCTGAGCTCTCCCTCCCATCCTGCAGCAGTTCTCCTACCTCCAGACTCAGGTCCTTGAGGTACATCAGAAGACTGGAAGCAGATGTCTTCTCCAGCCCACTTGCTTGTCTCATCCACTTGTCAGTGTGCTCCTTGTAAAGGTGCTGACGTTTGTTTGAGACATCAGAACTGTAAGACTGAATCAGACCTGTGAAGTATACAAATAACTGTGAGTGTTAAGTAATTTCCCTAACATGAAATAACTGTAAGCAGTTTCCCCAGCATTCCATCCAAATTTCTAAGTTATAGTGAGTCACCAACACCGTTTCCAATTATTTTATTAGATGCTCCAAACAAGAATCTGAGCAGCCTGATCATGTAAGAAAGGCTGGACGGGTTAAAGTCAGGAATTTAATAGTTCACTTTAGTTAAACACTTCCAGTTAAGTCACATATTGAAGTTTTTCCACGAGAACACAGAACCTTTTTTTGAAAATTATTTAGTAAAGGTTTAGTGTGGCATGCCCATCGACCTGGTATTCCAACCAGATGGAAAACTCTTACAAGCTCAGCCTTTACTATATTTTCTGGTTCTGGCTTTTTTTTTTCCTAATTGCAACAAAGCCAAGAAGGCACAAAGTTGGAGAAAACAATGCAATAAAAAAAATGGGAGAATCATCCCTTTTTATTATTTTCACAGGAAGATCTGGGTTTAACTCTTGGGAGGAAACTCAGCTCAAATGACATTTTCACACAACCAGTACATCCTCTCCTATCTGCTGTGCCGAGCTGGGTTCAAAATAGCTGAATAGCAATAACTACCAGGCCAGTTGTGGATCTGACATTCAGAATTAAGCAGATGGCAAGCACAAAAATACAGTCTGGGTTAAATACTGACCACATTTGCCAGAAGCACAGACAGAGAAACCCCAGCCACATCCAGATCATAGGCAGAGCACATCCAGATCTACCAAAACAGTAAGAGCAGAATTCAGTATAAATTATTCTGTGCTAATAGTACATGGACATCTGACAGTATTTTTCTTTTTATGCTCTTCTTTTTTTTTTTTTTTTTTTTTCCCTTCAACTGGATGGAATTTCACTCAGTGCCGGACACTTTGGCCAAGAGCTTTTTCCCAAATGGATGCAATCCCCTTTCTGATGTGAGTGCCTAACACCAGTCTCCTACCATTCCATCCAGACACGCTGCCCCCGCGGCGCTGCCGGGTAGGAGGTGATATTTAAAGCCATGCCAATGGAACACAACAGGGGATAGGCAGAGCACAAGCAACAGAAGGAGGATTTTGCAAGAGCTCGCTAGGTCACGTTAAACTCCTTCTCTGGCCACATCCAGTGTCCAGCCCGTATGTCTGAAGATCTTTGCTGGAAAGCCTTTGTTATTTATTTGGAAATTTACTGTGGCTGTGGCTTAGCTCTGTGTTTTGGAGCTGTTCTTTAATTGATATCGTGCACTTCATCCTTCACAAACAGCAATCAAAGGAGGACAGGGAGGCAGGTGATCAATACCAGTGGATGACCCGGTCTCTATAGGAATGTTATTTATACATCAAAAATTTCTACTGAGGAAGAGAAAGCAAGTGCAGAAGAGCTGTATTTATGAGGTTAAGAGACTCCTACCTTTGGCTAAGCATCAGTAAAAGCCTCGTAGAGAAACTCCTTTGTTTCTGGCACAAATAAATATTTATTATTACACTGGGGAGAAAAGTACTCTCACAAAGCCTAACTATTTTAATAAAAAATTTAATATGTTTGTTTCTTCCAGACAGGAGATAAAAAGCTGTCAGAGAAATAATGGTTTAAATTACAGTGAGATATTTCCTTGCCTAATCTTTCTCTTTCTTCTTTCCCAAAAATTAACGTGGCATGCTCAGAAATTTTATTTTTAGTAAGACATGTCAAGGAAACACTTTATGGTAAGTGGCTGCTCTCTATTAATTCTTTTGTTATTAAACGTGGGAACATTAATTACCATTAATCGTTTTGGCTCTAGTATAGATTTCCCACAATAAATTCTTTAAACACATATACAAACCCTATAATCTAATCAAGTAATTTTCTTCTACCTACTTGGAAGGGAGAAAACAGCAAGACTGTTATTATTATTTCTATTTTTTTTTAATTCTGAGGAGGAGGAGGAGAAACTGGCAACGGGACCTCTGTAGGAACAGAGAAAAAAACCATTAAATATTCTTATAGACAGTGTATTTGCTACTCAATAATAATCATGCCTTAGAAGAGGTAAAGTACCTTAAAAAATGTATAGAAATTCAGTAAGGAATCGATTTATGCAGCTCTAAGTCATCAAGGAAATATATTGCTCTGAAAAAGCAAAAATAATAATGAAACTTTGTTTTTCCTAGAGAAAATAAAAAGTAATACCTAAATTAATTCTGCAGCAATTAGCACAGTGCTTCCTAATGTGGCTGTGATACAGCCCAAATTTTTGGTGCTGACAATAAAAGTTCACATTTAGTGACACAGACAAGTTTATTGAGATAAAGAAGAAATGTAAAGTTACAAATACTGGTTGCTGTTGCAAGGCAGTCACGGGAGCTTGTGCTCTGTTGTTTTTCACAGGGTAACACCGGGCTGCTGAACTCTTTTTAAACCTGCCATCACCAGATTCCCTGATTTTCATACTGGCAGGTGCATTCTTTAAACCACAGCGGGTAATTCTGCACAATAACATTGTCATTACTCCTCGGAAGCCCTAATTTGAATAAACATGATGAATGAATACACTGCATTTCTCAGAACAAACGAGCTGCAAGCTCCATCTTAAGCACGGAAGCCGCCATGTGACTGATTAAGTATGGGTGCTGCTTGCCAAATCTCACTTTCACTTTTAAACTTGTAATTGTTCTCAGAATGAAGTTTCCATAATGAACAGTAAAAACCATTTGCCTCAAATATTGATTTACAACTAGAGGCATTGCATTAATGTCGGTCCTAGCCACTTTGGGCCTTTACCACTAATCAAGATCTGTGCAGGCAGAGGAGAATAACTCCATGAGGATTCCCTTCACTGGAGGGTGATCCACAGATTCCACTTCCAAGTCCAGAGTCATTCATCCAAAATCCAGCAGCTAAATAATGCAGCCACGTTCCAGAAGCTCCTCAAGTCCTCTCCTCTCACCTTGTGTTAAACTCTTTAGTGCATCCTTGCACAAGTTTAACAAACAGGTTTTAGTCTCTCCACTCGTGCCTTTCCCCACTCCAGACAGCTCCCACTGTTTCTGCCTCAAAGATTCAGCTTTTCTGCAGTATCTGATCTCCTCCACAGATTTTCTTTTGTACCCTAAGGTTCTGGTGTCCTTTTAGTCTTCTTTCAAGGCATTCTAGACACACAAGTGTTTAATATAAAACTCAGCCTTCTAAGAAAAGATAGCCAAACACTACTTCTTTCTTTTTTTCTTCTCTTCCAGAAACTCCCTGAACTGACATAACACTTCACAGCTGGGTCAATTCCTATATCATATCCTATTTCCTTTTCTAAATCTATTGCCTTTACAGACTGCAAACCACTTCTCCCAGCAAGCAGCTCAAAAGTACTTTTATTTAAGTAACCTGCAGCAGAGGCAACAGCTGAGCTGCTCCAGAGGTTCTAGACCATCTATGTGAGATGATGCATGGATGTTCCCACGCTTTCCTTAATGAAATCCTCTAGAGGGGAAATAATGAGGGTAATCCCACATTATATAAATTCCTTACTGATAGAAATATATATTCAAGAAGAATAGTTACTCCAGTAGTTCCCAGAGATGCACAGAAGCTTTGTGGAGAACATCAACAGAGATGCAGAGTGCAATCCCTCTGGACATTGGAGCAGCCTGCTCAGGGCAGTGGTGGAGTCCCCATCCCTGGAGGGATCTAAAAGCTGTGTGGATGTGGCACTGGTGACATGGGCTAGTGGTGGCCTCAGCAGTGCTGGGGGAATGGTTGCAGTCGATGACCTTAGAGGGCTTTTCCAACCTCAATATAACAATAAACCCCATGATTTGCCAAAGCGTCGCTGGGAAAACCTGACATCCCATCTGCTCAGCAGAGAAATCACACCGAGGCCCCTCCAGTAACATGCTAGAGCGTGGATCTAAAACGGCAGGAATGTGAAAACCTCCTTTTCACCCCTTCCATCCACCAGCAGAGCTGAGGGTAACCTACTTTCCCCCAGGAGCCCCTGTGCTTGCAAGGAGCAGAGGCGCAATGGCGCGGAGCACACAGCGCTACCTCACATTCATTATCTGGTAACGTTTTAGCACCCAAGTACCCGGCATCCCACGGCTTTCCCTCCTCCCAGGATGTCACAGAGTTATTGACATTGACAGAACCAGGTTAACAGAGACTAAAGGAACACTACAAATTCCTGCCCCTAGCATGAGGGATTGAATAATTGCTTTTTCCCTTCCTGCCTTTCTTTTCTTTCCTGGTGTAAAAGTTCTCAGGCTTTGGACAACAACAGGTTGCAATGCAGGTTGTTGCTCACCACGCTGAAAATGTGCTTTGCATTTTGCACCCTGGCTAGGTTGCCTGGACCTTTCTCAAAATGAATCAGTAAAGAGGTAAATTCTGAGATATAATTTTCTTCAGCTGTATAAACTCCAGCATTTTTACAAAAAATAATCTGAGATCACCTGTGATAAGAAAAAAATAAAATCCAAATGTTGAAAGCAAATACAGAGTTTTCTTAATTTATCAATTTATCTCAATTTATGACACAGATAGTGGGAACTACCCTTATCTCAATATTATTCAAACACACTCTGGGAAAAAAAAAAAAAAAAACCTGTAATATTTTCCAGTCCTGCATTTTTAGTAATTTTATTCAAATCTGTTTCACTAGATTATGGTCACTTTCTGGGAAAACAATAAAATAAAAAAGAAAATGAAAGCGAAAAATTAAAACATTTTCAGCTTCTGCCATAGAAGAGACAAAATGCCTGTGACTTAGAGAACCTGTCACAAGTTATAAGCATAAACAGCACAGTTTTATATCTTCGGGAATAACTTCAAATACACAGAACAGCCCCCTGGTTTTAATCTTATTTTTTCCCTTAATAATTGACCTACATAAGCAACCAAATCCTTGGTACACTTTAGTGGCATAATTTAAATTTCTCTTACGTGTGCTGTAGAGTTGTCATTGAAGTCCCTAACCAATCATTATGGAAGACTGAGGGCTGAAGTGATGCTTTGGTTGCCGCAGTATTTAGGGGAAAGGAGAAAAAAAAAAAAAGGAAGGAGTAAAAAAAAAAAACCCTCTAGAAATGAACAACCTGGTGGAGGTTTCAATCCATTAGCAGCATCGAGCTTGCCAGTTCTGTACTGCAGCATTTGACAAGGCTCTGAGCCAGAGATTAAGGCACGTCTCCTGAGGAAGGAAAAGAACAGGAGCTTCCACACTTCATTAAGGATATGTTTTATTTGCAAACTGCCAACCCACAGAGTGGCACTGACTTTTGGGTCATGGAAAAGGTTGCAGTTGTGCACTTGAGCCGTGCCAAGCCGAGTTGGATAACACTCTTAAAAAAGCAAATCAAAGAAAAATGATAAGGAAAATAGGGAAATCCACTATTGCAAACCACCTAAAATAGGACTTGAAATGTAACTTGTGCTTCAGTCAGGATTTTCCTCCTCAAAAATCATGCTAAAGCAGGACAAGAGCCCAAAACAACAGGGAGCAGTTAGCTACAAAATGCATATTCATGCTGTAATTTTTTTTTATAATTTAAACATACATTCTCGGATTTATTTCACGTTGATTGCTTTAAAAATGTTAATATCCCTATAGAATCGAGCCTTATCTCTATTTGATCCTTTGCCAAAGACTGTACTAACATTCCACAACTGTACACATTTTTTTTTTGCTAAGCTATTGTTTTTTCCTGGCTTGTTTTTCAAAATCCAAATAGAAATACGTAGTTTATGTAGTTTAGAGCATAAATCATAAATCACTCGTCATAAAGGGCCAATTCTTGGAGTTTTTGTTTGTTGTTTGCACTGGCAATTTCCCAATCGTTTTCACAAGGGGCAGCGTTTGAATAAAGGCATGGTTTGCCAGTAAAGGTAAATTTTCTCTATTCCAGGAAAAAGAGCTTTAACAAAAATATTCTGGGTCAGGTTCCAGATTCTCTAAGCTGACATCAACAGGATCGTTTGCAATGAAAGGTGTTCAATGGCTAAAGGTAACAAAAAAGACCGCCCATGGGACCATCACTGGGAAGCTTGCCTAAGAAGAGGTAAATCATTCTGCTGGAATATCCATGACCTATTTCCTTGGATTTGAGAAGCTCCAATTGTGATCACCAACGAAGCTGTGAGTTGCTCTGCCTGTGCACCCACCTGGTTTGGTTGTAAACACCACCACAGCCACTGCAAAAGCCGGCAGAGGGGAAGGTGTAGGTCTACCAAGATCGAAGCTCATGGCTCTGTCTCATTTTCAATGCCTAAAAAAACCAAAGCAATTAATTTTCTTTTTAATCTGTAGCTGAAAGCAGACTGTTTATGGACAGAAAATGCTTCTGCTGTGTATCCTTCAACACTTAAGCAAATATGAATTTGATAACCTATTGCTGCACAGAACAGCAGGAACTTTTAAAGTACTTCAAGCTCAATCACCTTGCAGTAGAATTTATCTTTTTCCCACCTTTTTTTTTTTTAAATGTATGCTGATCTCAGGGTATTTTCATTTCACATGTCTGCACATGGGTTTACCAACCACAACTGACTGGTGGTTCTATCCCTATGAATTTCTTGATCTTCCCCATTTCACCACCTTGAATGATATTTTCAGCTAGAACTGGTACTTCCTGTGTAGCCCAAAATGACAAGATGTCGTAGGAGACAAAACTGGCAGCGAAGGTAGTACCTTGGCTCAGCCCAGGAAAAGGCTTTGGGAAGCATCTTTAATAAGATCAATGGAATATTTACTTTGCCTCTCTTCTCTGTTAGTCACGCAGAGAAGAGAAAGTCAACAGCTGCGAAGATATTGGTCTTTTTTTGGTCTTCTCCATTCAGGATAACCAAAATTGTGACCTTTGAAAGAACAGTTAAACTATCTGTAAAGTTGAGATGAATAAAATCATCACCCAAAATAAAACGTTCATCCAGAGTAGAATCATGGCATCTCCTTGGCCTTAGGAGTTGAGGGAGAACCAGTGATTGGGAAAAATATCAAAAGCTTACAGGGGAGAACTTTTGAACCGTTGGCCAATTTTGCTTTGTTCCTATAAACTTTCTTCACTTGCCATGTTCCTCTTGCATGAAAAAAAGAAAAAGAAGGAACAACTAACAACAAAAACACTAAACCTATAACCATTAGTTAGCTCTGTGGTGAGGTGTTTGTCTGCCAGCCTGAGGTCAGAAGCAGAGCTGGGATCCCAAGAACGAGGCTTTGTATTATAGCATTGTATTTTTGATGCGGTAGTTGAGAGTCAATTACTGTTTCCATTATAAACCCTGTTTTCCAAGGGTTTATACCTCAAGCATTTTCATTTTCATCATGCTGAGCTTGGCATACGAGCATTATGGGCTCACAATTTTTAAACAGACCAAATGAGAGTGGCCCATTTTTAGATACAGAGTAGTCAGAAACTGTTTGTCGCTTGGTTTTGATTTTTATTCTTTGTATTTCACAAACTAAACTATAGTTTCAGTTTTAAAACTACACTGCTTCAGAGAATTAGTCTCTGTGGCTGGGTCTGATACCTCTCAGCACTTCTCAGAAAAATTTAATTGCATTTTTTTGTAAATAAAAAAGCCTGTTGACAAAATTCTCCCTTTAAGAGCTGATTTTCTTTGTGTAATTTCAGATGCTGAAGCTCCCAAGCCATATATCCCTACAGAGGCTGGAGCACATCAAGCCACTTTTACAGCTCAGAGGTGGATTTTAGCCGAGTAACTTACCTCATTTTGGAAAACTGGGGGCACTGCATCAATTCAGAGGTCAACATCTCCAGTCATAATCTTTCCGGTGACTTCAGAAAGCTTTGGACCTGAGAGACCTGGAGGAATTGTCTCACTGTTTCCCCCACCAATGACTCAAGGTTGACTGTGCAATGTGGGGCAGAGGGAGGGCTGTCTCCTGGGCCAGGTGAAACCCAGAACAGAGCCTACCCTTGATAAAGACCGAAATCCAGATGGCCACTGGCTGCTGAGCCCTCCATCTGGGGCTGCGTGTCACTCAGTAATTGCACACAGCAGATGCTAATTGCTTAAAAGCTCCTTCAGCTTAGAAAACTCACTTTGCCAAGGCCACAACGAATATTTTTCTTTGACTTCAATTTCCATGCATTCCTTCCACCTGAATTTCCTGCATTTTTTCTATTAATTGAAGATAGCTGGAATCACAGGGCGATGACACAAAAGTTTCACAATTTGGCTGTAGCACTGTTGGACTGACTCACATTCAGTTCATCCCTGTGAACGCCTGTTTCTGGAGAAAAGGTTTGTTTCCTCTGAAGTATGACTTAAAGTTCATTTTTACTAGAAAGGTTTCTGGTATTTTTCCCCAACAGAACTGCTCCATAATCTAAAAGCAAAGCAGAGTTTGCTCTCTATGAGCCAGATCTCTACTTTTAAGGTGGCCGGTAAAACCTTTAACTTCTAAAACACAATTCCACTTAATTTTGTTTTTACAAACCATTCTTAGAGTACACCGGTAAGATCTGCAAGTTGGATCATACTAATTTTCTTCGTTGGGAAAATGAATCACAGCAAAGTTGTGACTCACCCAGAACCGCACAGAGGATCAAGGTCAGAGACAGGAGGAGAACAAACATTCCAATTTTCTGTACTGTGGATTACTTTCCCAACACAGAAACTGAGCAGAAAGCAATTAGATTCTAATCCAAACTTTGCTGTTGGCAGTTGATTTCAACAGCTTTTAGGACAAACCCCTCTTTCTCACCCATTCTGGAGGAAGTCGCCCAATTTTGTCACCTCTCCTTACATCCCCCATCACAGCAAGGTGAGGCACCAAACCAGAAGACAACATCAACATTCATCACTAGTGCAGTTTATGTCCTGTTGTCAGGTGAATCCAATTTTTCCCACACGTAACTGACAGGATGTATTTCAGGGGTGAAATGCAGAATTTTGGGCTGCCATCTTCCCTTTCACCATCTGTGTGGGATCACCATGGGCTGTATGTGCAGAGATTGCTTGCCCAGATCATGTTTTTGTGAACACCGACGAGAACAACTTTCTTGAAAGCTATCAAAGGCATCCTCATTATCCTTTATGGGCTGTGCAGAAAATGTCTCCACTATTAGACATTTAACTGGAGTGCAGCAGAATGATTTTGCTGGCCCCCTCCAGTTCTTCGGGTAAAAGCTCTGTTCATAATCAGTTTCTGCTTTTTTAATGACCCTCAAGAGGTCCCTTCTGGTACACTTCAGTTCCCTTTCTAGTGTCCCATTGATTTTACAGACTTTAGGAACTTGCTCTTAACCTTCTGCTTTTTCCCTGGATCACTGCTGAATGATTAGGCACTACACAGCCTTTTGTTACCCGGTACACTGAGACTGATATCTGGAGAATTAAAACACCAGTTACAATAACATTTGCTGGGCAAAGAGACTGTTCTTCTCTCAGGGCTATTGACCCCATTTATGTGCATGACTTTCTAAGAGGACAAGAGTGACTTCAGACTCAGGGAAAAAAATACAGGACGATCTGCTTGAGCACAAGATTGAAATCCACTCAAGAGCCTATGCTCGTACTGTGAATTTTAGCAGCAGAAGTGGAAGCATTTAGTGTAGAGAAGGGTAGGCCAGAGCCTGGAATATGGTGGGCAGTGTGCAAGAATAAAAAATAGAGATTAAAGAAAAGGATTTTAAAGGATTTTCCAACTAAAGTGTTTCCAGTTATCTGATTTGATTCACATGGAGCCACAGCAGTGCCAAAAATGCATGCTTGTTGGGTTTTTTTGAAGTTGGAGAAGTTTGAGAATTACTTCTTAAGACATGCCAGGTAAATTCAAAGAGAGGGATGCTTGGTGCAAGGACATCCTCCTAACCACAGAATAGCAGTGCCACAGGCTGTGATTAAATGTGCTGTTCCTCCCAGAGACTCTGATCCTTCTCAGATGCTCTCATTCCACCCGAATCCTGAGGCAGGAATCACTGAATGGTTTGGGTTGGAAGGGACCTTAAAATCATCTGGTTCCAAACCCCCCCCCCTCCCCCACCATGGGCAGTGACTTTCCCATGCAATTTTAGGACTTTTTTCCTTTGCCATGTCCTCCCCAAGTACCACATCAAACTTTTTCAAGGTAGATCAGCTCCTTGAAAAAGACAAAGGACCGAGCTCTGGTATCATCCTGCAAACTTTCCCAATCCCTCCTATATTTTCCCAGGAGGGTGAAGTTCAGGAAACTCCATTTGCATCAACAGGTTTGAACCAGCATGTGGAGCCTGCTGCAGCCCAATTACCGCCCGCCCCCGGCTGCTGCTGCCTGGCTGAAAGATGCTGGGGGGGGGGGGGGGAAAACCCAAAGTAAAAAAANGGGGGGGGGGGAAACACCCAAGCTTAAAACCAGAGAAAGAAATCGCATCGTTGTTGTGGTTGTTGAGATGCCAGCTGAAAAGGAGTCATTATAAAGAGGCTGATACTTTTGGGGGGAGACAGAGGACTCACCCGAATGATCCCAGTTAAGGGCCTAAACAGAGAGGCGGCTTTAACAGCTCTTTGGAACTGGTGAGTCTCCCTGCTTGGCTGGGTTTGAATTGTGTGTTACTGCAGTAACATTTCACAAATAGGGACACCCCTCCTCTCAAAAACTGTTTGCTCCCGGAATAGCAACACAATTTAGCAATATTTTGTATCAAGACAATTACATTGTAGTATTATTGTAGTCTTAGTACCTCATTAAAACAAAAAAATGTTAAATCCTTGTTTTGTTGAACACAAGAGATGAATAGTAAATATTGATTTAGAATGAATGCAAACATTTCCCTAGGAGTGGATAATTACAGCCTTTCTATGCAAAACACTTATATTTGAAGAAGCACTTCACTTACTTTGCCATGTGGTATACATTCTTTAGTACATTTTAAATTATACGTTGTCCTGGACAGTGTCTGCTCTATAATTTCTTGTGTCTCTACACCAGAGTCAGTATGTAATTTTAAACTGCAAACTTTCTGCCAACGAGAAGGGGAGAACAAGCTTAACTCTTTCCCTTAGCTGGGCTCAGAAATCAATTCAGACTGCACACAGAGTCCCACGACCAGCGAGCTCAGGGCTCAAGCAGCAAGGAACGAGTTCGGAGTAGCTGGAACAAAGATGCTGCTCCCAGCAGTCCTCGTTTTCACACGGCATTTTCTGATTACGTCCGAGGCTCCATGTGCTCCAGTTTCCAGCCAGATCACAAGGAGCCCAAAAGTTTGAACAAAAAACTCGACTTCCAGAGGATTCACAAATGAACTGAACATGTGAAAAAGAGCACTGAGGTTGAGCACATTCGAATGTATATCTGAAGGAAATAATTTATTCTACTTATTTTGGCATTCAGATGGGCAGTTCCTTTGCAGACTGACATGGGAGAGACTCAGCTCTTTCCAAGGAGGGTCAGGCAATCCCTATGGTGCTTCATGAATGTAGGGGACAGAGTTTCTACTCCAAACCCTATAGCCCTTGTCAGCCGTTTTAAACTGTGTACATCTATTCGGTTGAAAAAATGGAATATAAATTCATAATCAGGCAACATGAATATAAACACAATATGCCCCTGTAGTAACTTGAGAGATTAATCCAAATGAGTTATGAATTTTGTTATCTTATATAACCACAAGCACCCTCACTGCACATATTTTATGGGCCAAGTTTCCCAAACCTGGGACCTTGCACCTAAACGACTTTCTTTCCATAAATATTTACGCCCTCATCTCCCCGTTCCAAAACAGAGAAAAGCTTACATAGATATTTAAACTCATCCTAGTTTAAGCAGCATTTAAGGATGCATTTAGAGCCCCTTGACACATCATGCAAGGAGAGGGTTCTGTGTGTTGCTGGATGCAGAAACTCTAGGCCCCACAGAAGATTAGAGACTGTGGTTAATTCATTGCAGTAACGAGCGGAGAAATGGCACTCAAAGGAAGAGCAAACAGGCTTTGAATGTGATTCCAGACACTGACCACAAATTGCATCGACTAACCCAGCACTGGATAAAGCACAGCCCTGGCAGGAGGCTCTTACATGTGCCATATACTCTGGATATCTCCAACTTTTCCTGTAAAACTTACAAAGCAGGCTGTAGCTACAGGACAAGAGGCTGTGCCAGGGGAGGTTCAGGTTGGATATTGGGAAGAATTTCTTCACTGAAAGTGTGGTCAAGCTGCCCAGGAGGTGGTGGACTCACCATCCCTAGAGGTGTCCAAGGAATGACTGGACATGGCACTCAGTGCTCTGGGTTTATTGAAGAGGTGGAGATCAGTCAAAGGTTGGATTCAGTGACCCTGGAGGTCTTTTCCAGCCTTAGTGATTTTATGTTCTATGATTCTACAGGTCTTCCATCCACTCGTGTACACTCATGTTTGCTCACAAAGCACATTCCGGTGTTACTCCTGCTGGATTTTTAGCCAGGGAATTCATTGAGTATCTACTACTGTAAAAAAGTTAAATACAGGTTTAAGAAAATATTGTTATATTAGGGGAGAGGTGGAGGGAAGGGAAAATAATTAGATAAATTTGAAATAAAATAGATTTTACTATTTCAAAATAATTCCCTGGACAGGGGAAAAGAGGAGACTGAAGGAAAAAAAAAAAAAAAAAAGCATATCACAATACAGCAAGTTCTAACTGAAACAGCGAAAGATTGCTGGGAAAAACAATGAAAAGCTGATGCCCCTTATTTTCTCCAGGATCTTTCTCATGAGCCTCACACTTCACCCACCACCAAACCCTTTCCACACCGTGGTTTTATCCGGCAGCTGATCATAAGGAGATACATTTCCCTAACGTGTGCTTCCTTAGGCACAGCTTTGTACTTCCTGAGAAGCTTAGCAGAGCATTAAGGCAAGAGACTTCAATCCTGTGGGCAAAGTTATGTGTCTGCAAGGAAAATATTCAACCTCCCCACTTGGCACCTACCCCTGTGCTATTTGGAGGCAGCCCCATCTCCACAGCAGCACCCAGGATAGTCCCGCTCAGAGCGACTGAAGAAACCTTCCCCTGGAATTTACTGGCTTTAAAATTGCTTCTTCCCTTTGCCCCCTATTCCAAGGATTTGCATAACCATAGGGGAAAAGGCGACACGAGATAAAAATAAATGTGGCCGCTGCGGATCCAAAATCAAGGGGAAAGTGTCAGGGCAGTGTTTTGCTTTGGGTTTTAGTGGAGACAAAATAACTGAAACTACTAGGAAAGATAACGTATGACTAAGAAAATTCCCTGAGCAATCAGAGGATGTGTTTTCAGCTTTTTTACAGTCTAGTTTTATTTTCTCACAGCAATGAAATAGGATGAGATTGGAGTCCCATGACCAAGCTGGCGCAAACCGCGCACCCTACCTGGATAATCACGGACTGTAAATCATCATTTTATAAGAATTTAACTTTTCAGCTTCCAACATAATCAAACGTAGTGGTGAGGGGGCCACTAATCATGACAAAAAATATACTTCAGCTTCTTTCTTGAAGTGCCAACTCTAATAAGTTCTCCGAGTGAAATTAAATGCATGCTCTTATTCCAAACCACAGTTTCCCCCTGGGATGGCCCGATCTCAAGTGGGGGCTGAAAGGCCAGTTGTACCACAGCCCAGGGTTACACCCATTTTTGCAGTTTTTTTTAACTACTGCATGTAGTATAAATTGTATCCCAGCCTACTCAGTGACTGCGCTTTCCAGCATTGGTAATAAAAAAAGATGTCTTCATAGTTTCCACATTCCAGCACTAACGAGTGGGCCAGTCCATATCTTCCCTCGGTTTCTCACAGTTTTGTGTTTGTTTGCTTTAAAGGCTTCTCTGCAAAGCTAAGGGCAGAAAAGAAAGAAAGATCTGGTGTGTGGCGTAAGTGACGGTTGGCGCCGAGTCTGAGAACAGTAACAAAGAGTCATTTTAGAGTAGAAATTAAAGTGGAAAAGACCCATTAGTCCATGTGCTCCGTGTCCCTGCCAGTGTGAGGGTGCTCCACGGAGTGATGCTTTTTCACAGGCTCAGCACCAAGCTCCCTGCTCCTGCCGAAATCGCGACATTTGAGTGCAAAACGCAGCCCTCAACATCCCCAGCCTTTGAAGAGGACGTTCCATCTCCTGAAGCCTCCCAGAGACTGAGCATCTCCTCTCCAATGCCACAGGGGGCCAGGAAGACCCTGCCCCGGCCAGTCCTCCAGCAAAGGAGCCGGTCGTGGTGTCGGCGTGCCAGCTGCTGCCCTGCCACCACACCGGCCAAAGCAAACATCACACCATGCAAATTTATAACAAAAAGTGGAGCAGAGGCCAAACACAATGCCCTCCTGGTGGGTGGAAGTGTGGAGACAAGACTTTTTCCTTTTTTTTTTTCCCTTTTTTTTTTCTCCTCCTTTTTCTTGGAAGGAAGGAGAAATGTTTCTTGGCTCCTCACTGTGAAATACAGCAGTGGCAAGGGAAAGGGAGCAAGTCCAGGCACTGGCTTCTGCAGATATTGATCTCTGTGCACTCTGAAGTGGATTGTGACCTTTGTCAACCTCACCCCCAGCCAGAGAGTGGGGTCAGGGAAGACTGTCTGAGATGGAAATAGCCATTTTAGTCACTTTTTAACCTTGCAGTCCCTCACAGGGTATGAAATCCTGGAGATCGAACAGGTTCTGCAACACAAGGCAAGTGCTGCAGCACAGTGGGCAAATTGGAAGGAAAGGGTGGAGTGGGGTCAAGTTTTTCCATCCCAGTTCCCAGATCATCTCCAGAAGGATGATGGAATAGAGGGGAGTTAGCAAGGGTGAAGTCCTTTGCCTGTGGCATGAGTCAGATGTAGAGGCAAAAGGGAACAGTGGAAGCACGAATGGGCTCACACTATTGCAAAAAAAAAAAAGAAAAAAGAAAAAAAAAGGAGTAATTTTATGCTTTAACAATACTGGCACTCAGGAAAGATGCAGTTCTTGAAAGCTGTCATGTGTTTGGGACTCCAGTATTCCCCTCCAGACACATCCATCCTCCATTCACAGGACTCATGGCCAGCGCATTCAGGGCTAACTCGGCGCATTCCTGATCCCTGGGACCCGCTCTGCGTGTGCAGAAGAACTTCTCACAATGCAGGCAGTTGATCTGCACACACTGCAGGCTTTGTCCAGGACTTCTCCATGTCAGGCATCCAAACTGGAGCTGCTGAAGTCCGGAAACAACCCAGACAAACAGCAAAAACACTATTTCTCTGTACGCAGAATATTTTTAAGCAGAATAAGGGCACTTCGATTATCCCGGCTGTGTAGGGGAACAACCTTAAAAGACCACGATGAGAGTGTAAGCACTCAGCAGACAGGCCAGCCAGGGAACGAGCCTCTGTATCAAATGGTAACTGTGGCTAGGAGAAGCAAATCTGAATTTCCTAAGCAGGGAGAAGGCTCGCAGGACTGGTGGAGACGGTACTTACCATACGAAAGTGTTAACAAGCAGTGAAAGAACTGAAGCGCATCTAATTAAAAATGCATACCAAGGCATAAAGACAGAGTATAAGAGTAAACAAATGGCAGAGACCAGATTTGTTTGCAATAAATGAAGAGGAAAACACCACACAATGCAAACTCATCCAGCACAGAGGATACGGAGGGAGGCGGGCAGGGAAAGGCACCGCTCTGCAAAAACCTCCCAAAGCTAAGTACAAGGCCAGGGAAAAGCACATGGCACATTCGAGCACGGATAAGCGGGACAAAGGGGTGGAGCTGGTTCCAAGACCGTCCTTGGTGGGAACATTTGCCATTTCCAAACAGGTACCACACTGCAATATGGTTAGACCAAAAGAGGCTGCCAAGCAGAGCTCCAGCTCAGCATACGAACAGGCCACCACGGGACACAAAACAAAACAAGGCCTTCCGGAAAAGAGAACATTTTAGTATTTCTGCTGTAAAATAACTAGAGATAGGCAGGAGGATACTGAGTTGGGCCAGGAGGTTGGGGCTGTCCTGACAGAGCTACTTTTGTTTTACTGGCTGGATGCACAGAGCTTGTGGCTATTTACATGAGTGGCACTACCTCACCTGCATTGGATTTTCAGAAATAAAAAGATCTTAAAATCTCAGAATGATTTGAGTTGGAAGGAACCTTAAAGCTCATCTGTTCCACCCCCTGCCATGTGCAGGGACACCTTCCACTACACGAGGTTGCTCCAAGCCCCATCCAACCTGGCCTTGGACACTTCCAGGGACGGGGCAGCCATGGCTTCTCTGGATAATCTGTGCCAGAGCCTCACCACCCTCACAGGGAAGATGTGCCATTAGAAGAGCTCTCACATCCAAGAAATACTGATACCCTCCACTGCTAGTGTGCTCATCACTCCTGATTCTGAGCAACATTGGAAAACAAAGCCCAGACGCTCTGCCAAGACTTGCTATGTCACACCTTAACCACAAGGAAAACGTGGGCTCTCCAGGGCCAGCAGGAACTCAGGCCCATTGGCAGAAGCTTTTCCTGTCTTCCCTCACCCCAGTCACGAGGCCACCTTCCTTTCTTCAACAATTTTCTTTCTTTTAGGTCGTGCAGCACTGAACAATGGTGATCACACCATTTCCCAGAAGCAGCGTTTGCTTGATTACTGCAGAGCACTGTCATCTGTTTGTTTTTTCAACACATGATAGGCCACTGCCTTCATTCCCTTGGGATTCCCAGCCAAGCGCAGTTCCCATCCAAATGGGGATAAAAGTTCAATTTTATTTCACGGTTTTGTCTTCCTTACAACAAATCTTTTCTGACAGTGTTTTCTGACTGCTAAACTATTCCGTTTTGAGCGATTGATCTAAAACATCTGTCCTTGAGATTAAAAGCAACGTTGAAGGGATACTGAGACGCTATTCCAAAGGTGTGGAAGTTTTTGAACACCAAACTCGGAAGCAACAGGAGGAAACTTTTAGGAAAACTCATGCACTTCACCACTTGGATTTTGCGACGTGCATCTTTCCCCGGAAAGTTTTGCCAACTGCCACATAATACAGGAAGTCGTGCTTCAAAATATTTAAGGTTGCATTTCTCACCATTTCCTTCTTATCTTTCATAAGACTCACATTTTAAAATGTCAGCCTACATATGGGAATGTTTAATCTCAAGGATGCTGATCCTTTGGGAAACTTTTTTAATCTTCTCCTGAAGTTGGGGGTTTTGTTGATTTTTTTCTTCCCCCTTTGCTTCTCTCTTCCCTTAATGGTTTGCTTCTGTTTGGGCTTTACCTCATTTCTTAGCTGCTTTTAAACCCCCCAACCTCAAGCTGTTCTCCCCTTAAAGAGGACTCATATACACCTTTTACAATTGAAGGTGGGAATATTGCATTCCCCATGTATTTTAGTTTTCCAAGAAATACAATAAAATGATAAAAAAGCAAATTTAATTCAGAACATTTAAACTGGGAAAGTCTGTGTGCATCTGCAATGGGCCTGAATACCGATCCCAATGTTTGGCATTACATTTTTGTTTAAATTCCATTACTTCCGCTTGCCCATATTACTGCATTTATTTTTAGTGCCTGTGTTCCTTACTGCCAATTTAAATTCATTTAATGTTAGGCCCACAACAGTTTTTCAATACCTTTCTGTTATTTGGCTGTACAATTAACTTTCCAAAATATGATTTATTTTAGTTGAGTTAAGTTTTGGCAAGAAAGCAGGGGGCATGGGGGGTTCTTCAAGCACAAATTTACTACTGGCAACACTGCTATGAATGGCATGGAGACCGGCATCAGAAATCCATCTTATTCACAGAAAGGGCAAATCCACTGGGGATTAAGTGTAGCCCCTCTCCACCCTCCCCTTCCCTGTCCCCCTTGGCTACCCTCCATTTACCAGCTCAGACATGGAACTGGGACTTATTCCTTGATTCAGAAAAAGGAGCTATTAGAAGGCAGCACCAGTTCCGAGTGTGCTGGACTCCATCCAGGCAAAATTTGTTCATTTCTTAATAATAACAACATTGCATCCTTCTAGGTCATTAATAAATAAAGGGTTTGGAGGGGCAATAAAAGGATTTTTCATTTTTCCTTTACTAAATGAAACTATTGCTGTAAAGGCCCTACATAATTTGCAGTAACCTGTGGTATCATAATAAACTGCGTTCTTTGGCCCCAAGCTCACACAGTGCTTAAGAATATGTTTAACTGAGAGAGTGAATGTGACTTCTATTTAGAAAAATAAAAAGAGATATTTCCCTGCCTTTCAGGAAGAACACATGTGCCAATATTTAGATACTTGGGCACCTGTGCACCTTTACTCTTGGAAACAACCACAGTAAGGTCAGTGATAACCAAAAGTACCAGATTCTGCATATTGTAGAAGATGTTTTATGCAAAGCTTTCTTCAGAAAGCTCCTAATCACATCAGGAATGGACTTGGGATATCTTCCCGCATAACACCAGTGGACCAAAAAGAGCAGCCATCTTTGACAAGTGTTTTAGACTTTCTCCTTCAGGCTCAAGGACCTGTCTGTGTGGATGGGAGCAGTCCTGGACACAAAACAAAAAGCTAGTATCACACAAAAAAACCCCCTATCAGCAGTTCCAAAAGCTACAATGAAATAAATTCTATTTGCTATAATGAAACTGAAAAATTATATAATGATGAACATGCGTGTGTATATATATATATA
>VZRV01003436.1:0-24633 GCA_013398115.1 Falcunculus frontatus
GTTCTGCATTCCCTGCAATTGGGCTGTCTGCAGCACACACTGCCTGGGGACAGACACCTCTGTCCTCGCACGAGGGCACACAGCCACAAACATTCACTTTGTGCTCCAAGCCCTCGGGCAGCACACGCTGCTACTTGAGGACATAACCCAGAATTCCGTCACCTCGTGCGAGTCCATTCACTGCCCTTCTACCAGAAAGTAGAAGCCCCTACCCGAGCTGTGGGGTGGGAGCTGTGACTGTGCTGGGTTTCTTTCTAGCATGGGAATATTTGCTTTAAGTCTTGTATTAGTCAGAATGTGTCTCAGAGCAGGCACTTCAAGGTTTATGTGTCCCGCTCGTTTTTCACCAACAAATCTGAGTGGGAAAATGGGAAAATTGGGGTATATTTTTGTCTTTTGGTTTTGTGTTTTAGATGAAGGACAGATGAAGAGCCTCTGTTTGAGTGAACTCAGAGCATGGGCACTGTCTTCATTGTCTTGAAAGCAAGAAAAATAGAGGGGAGTACAAAGAGAGTTTGAAGAGCCCTGTGCTCCAAAAAAGCTGCCTGGCCCTTGTTTTAGCAGCTTTCGAGGTGAGTCCTGTTTGATTTCTTTTGGCATCTCTTTATGTTGAAGAGCCGTGTCACTGAGCCACATTTAGCAGAGTGTGAGCACATGGAAGCTGCCTTTGGTACTTTACATATCTGAGTCTCCTTTCATCCCAGACTCTGTTAGTAAGATAAAAGGTCCTTGTAGGAGTCGATGCAGGATAAGGGTGTACAGTGGGAATGGTACAGAGATCAGAAGCAGAGCTCTTTCAAAGCTAAATGGGCCACAGCAAAGGCTACAAACTAAACAAAACACGGGGCTCGATCGAAAAACATGTTACTTTTCTCTCTCCTTTTAACCACGTCTGTCTTCCCTGTTGCAACTGTGGCACTGCTTAGTTTTTTGCAGTGACAACAAGAATAAAAACAAATTATTTAAAGTGTTTAAGGGAGTGAATCTCACATCTGAAATAAATATGTTTTCATGAAGAGTAGCATAGGCTTGTTCTGAGAAGTGAATTGGGTGAACAGAAAAGAGACTGAGAATGCAGGTATCCTCTCTGCCACTCAGGAAATTTTATCCAGAGAGCTGCAGCCTGAAAACATTCACACAACTTTACATTGCTCTTTCAGATTGTCACGAAGTATAAAGAGACTATTAGGAGAATGTTAAAATATTTGATTCCAAAAAGAAAATTGGGCATTTCAGATATTAAAATTTACTGTATGTGATATCTTTCAGACAATTATCAAATTGTTAATTCCAAAGATTTGTTTGACCTTAATTTAGTTCTACTGCATGCACTAGAGTTCATTCATTATAAACTAATTGAGGGCCAATTAATTGGTATGAAGGTATTAATTTTTTGCTGTTGTTTAGATTCAGCTATTTTGTTCTATAACATAATACATAAGAGGCAAAGATTATTGCTTTTTAATGTTTTGTACAAATAAATTACAAAATTAATTGCTGGCTGCACTGTAAATAAGAAGATGTCAATTACAAACCTTTATTTTTGGAGGGCTATAAATTAGTTATACAAGTTCTCCCCAAACACAATAAATAATATAATTAGCAGACATTGTCTTAGCAGACAAGCGTGTTTATTTGCATCTTTAATGATCTCAGGAGTCCTAATCATTTAACATTTTCTATGTGCCTTGAGATCCTTGAAGGATGGACTTGGAAAAGTGCAAAGTTTTATTAATATTATCTTTAATTTATTCACTTTAACGATATATGCCACGAGGCTATTTCAGCCAGCTGTGTGTGCTAGATCCCACAGTGTATCTATTAGCAAATGTCTCATGGAAATTATTAAAGAATCATTTGAGAGCAGGTGATCACTAAATTTGAGAAGCAGAAGAGGTGAAAACATCTCTTTAAGGAGAAAGATGAGCCACTGGTTCTTGGAGAACATAAAAACTGCAAGAAAGGATTTCTGTTATACACACCATAAACTCGAAAAGCTTGGTTAGAAACATATTCACAGAAAGATAACTGATTGTCTTTATAGATACCTAAGAGATAAATATAAACACACACAGAAGAAACACACACATATAAATAGAGTCCCTCATTTAGTGGTCATTTTGAATCATTGGATTAAACCACTTAAGGATGTGCCAGTTCATATCATAACTGAGCTGCTAAATGGGGCTGCTGCTCCCTTTTTCCTCTCCTCTGCCTCCATCTGTGTTCCTGAGATTACTGTCAGCCTTGGGCTGAGCTGGACACGCTCATTCTTGAAGTGATATGAGCTGGTTCAGGGAGCTAAGGGCAGGGAGCAGTTCATTTTTGGAGGGGAAGATCCATTTTCTAGAGGTTTATCTACCTAAGCCAGCCCACAGTGGGTCCAGGCAAGCAGAGGAGCAGTCAGGTGAACAGAAGAGGTGTGAAGGGAGATCAGCTCAGTTCTACACTCAGATTTTACCGTGGATTGGGAGTAATTCCTCTGTATTTGGTGGTAGGAGCCAGACACTTCCAAAAAGAAGGGTGGTCTCAGACTGGGTGAGAGTCCCCTTCCTCACTGCCTCCAGAGGAAGAATAAGGTGAAAACACTTCTTTAACATTTAGTGCCTAAAGTTAGATCATTCTAATTTAGGAAAGACAAAACCTTGATTAAATTAAGAGAACGTATTTTCATGGGGTTTTTAGGATTTAAGTTAAAGACGAACACGGCCGTTTCTCTTGGGCTTTAAAGCAAAAAATAACATTTTAAATGTTCATCGAGTTTTCTTTGAAAGCTATTTAAACATCTGAATAAAAGGAAGATGTATTGTTATTTAGAGCTCCTTGGAAAATCTCCAAGCTTTAATTGCACTTCACTTTCATTTCAGCAAGAATGAATCTGAATGAAAGTGTCTCTGTCCTGTGGTGCTCTTTCATTCCCAATCTTAGTTCCTGCTAAAACAGTGCTCTGCTGAAGCCAAGCTCAGCCAGGGCTGTGCATTTAGACATCTCTTTTGGCTCCTGGCTGATTTTCTCTTGTTTTGAGACTAAATTAAAAGCACGTTTGAAAGAAGCAGTGTCAATTTTCCTAATGATCTGACACGTGGTGACTCTAAATACCACACTACCTATTAAACAAATACATTGAAGAACTTTCAGTAGATGAGATGCAGACAAATTGACTTTTTACAGCGAATCCAGTGGTTTTCCCTGAGATTTTCAGGCCAGATGATGTGTGCACACCGGGTGCAACGTGGGGTTTTTGGGTATGTTGGCCTTACATTTGTGTACCTGCACAGAAATCTGACCTCGTGTTCTCCAGAGTGTCCCTGCATTGGTTCGTTCTCTGACACCCCAAATGCCACAACAGTCAAAGAAAAAAAATGAGCTGAAAGATGAGACAGCTCTGGAGAAACTGAGGTTATCCTTTAATGAGAGGAGAGCTCTTTCTCTATCCTGTGTCTGAGCACACTCACTGAGATCCACAGCAGTGCCCTTAAACCCAGCCATCAGCTTTCCCAAAGAAACTTCTTCTAAATTATGTACACTTATGTGCTGAGCTATGCACATATTTTATATAGGATCAGGAGCTCCCCATCACCTGAGTGAGGATATTATGAGCCAGGTTGTTTCATTCCTATAGGCCACTCAAACTCTGGCTTGAATTTAAACAGACGTTAGGGAACAGACTCTTGAGTCAGAGTCCATGTACTTTGTTATACTGGATCCTAAATGTATGTAAAAATTGCAAAGCAGGAGAAAATTGGGCATATCTGTAGCTGTCACTTTAACTCATATAAAGAAAATAAAGAAGGGTTTATAAAGAAAGAGATTCTATTTTCTGAAATTAGTCTCTAATCCCAGTTATACTGCATTTGAATTTCACACACTTGAAGCAATTGAAAAGTTTTTAAATTAAATGAAGAAACTTATAAAAAAATCCATACTGGAAATTTTTGGATTTTTCAAAAGCATAATCTTTTCTATATCAGTGATAAAATCATAAACAAGATATTCTATATGCCTGAATTTCAAAGGAAGTGTGTAATAGGTTATTGTTAAAGTTATAGGTAGCACATTTGTGCTGACAGTGGCCAATCAACCAAATAAAAATGGGTCGATTCTTGTATTTATTTTCTTCTGTTCTGTCAATGTCCAGTGCAAACCTTGCGTATTTTTTCATGTTGGTGTGAGGGTGTACACCTACATGTTTCACATGAGTGGAAAAGGAATCCAGGGAATATTTCCCATTCCTTTTTAGGGAGTGTTAATGCACGGAGAGTTGGCAAAAAAGCTGGGCACTTCCTTGGGACTTACCTTTGGAGAGGAAGGAGCAATCTCTGTTCACTGGCCTCCAATGATCTGATTTTGTCCAGTGCTGCGAAAGCTCTTGGTGGTTGTGTTCTTGAACATCTGGACTTAATCTGCTCAGAGAAGTTTTCTGTGTGTTTTCATTGTGAGGAAGATGGAGTCTGCACCACTGACAAGCTGTGGCACTTGAGATTATCATTTTGGCAATTTTTGGTTTTAATTTTTAGTCGTATGGCTCAAGGTATTGTCACACATGTGAGGAAGTGTTGATGCCACTGGCCCTTAAATACTTTGTGCGATTCTCTGCTAACCTTCCCAGGAAAACGGTACCTGGGATAAAGAATGGCTGCAGGGATTCAGAAGCATGACTTATGAAAGAAAGCTGAAAGCTTCTTTGCTCTGGCAAAAACAAAAGCTGAAAGGGCTTAGACTTCTCTCCCTGACAGCCACGAGGGCTGAACCTCAGGCTTCTCATGAAATTCAGTACACACATCTTTGCACTGAGATGCTGTGAGCCTACAGACCAGATTTGGTTTATGGAACTCTTAATTTTGCAGTTTGCTCATTACAGATTGAAAAAAAAAAAAGAAAGTCTCTAAGATGCATTTACACTGCCAAATATTTCACAGAGATATTAGTGTGTTCTTGAATTAAGAAATGTCTTCTGTATGCCTCACAAAGTTTAAACCTAAATATATAAACTGTCAATGTATATAGATTAAACAGATATATTTTGATTTTCATTAGGCAGTCGTTTTTCTAGGATTTTTTCCTACTTCTTCTTGCTTCAAAACTAATACTCTCATTCTTGATTTAGCATTCCTAAACTCTATCACTGTTAAAACTTGTTCATAAATAAGATGGATTTGCTGAAGTTTTCCATAAAAGATATTTTTTTAACCCATGTAACACCTAATGTTTTCATCATCCGTAAATGAAGTAAATTCATCTTTTTTTTCAAAATCTAAATGCAAGGCTACAAAGCTGTGTATAAAAATTCTTTTCTAAGCTAGGAATGCATTGTTCAGTTCATCTACATGCAGAGCTGGTAGTGGTAGTGGTATTCAAGAAGCATATGCGTGGGCTAATTGGATTTTCCATTTTCCATTACTTCTTTGTTGAATATGTGCAGGCTTAAAAGATTCAGGGTAATAAAACCAGCATAATGCCACATGTATATGATTACCTCTGTCTTGTCAATGACTTAATCCCAGAGTTAATGTCATTTATTTTTCAGATGTGAGAATGAGTCATCATCTATCAAAATATTAAAGTGATTCTCATGCTACAACATTGATTGGCAGGACTGAAAGTGTCCTTAAAGTTGTTTTTTGGAGTTTTGAAAATTAATGCAACAAGATCTAGTTGTGGGTAGTAAATAGCTTTTCTCCTGTGACATTCTGTTGGAACAACAGGATGGGTGATGGTGGCTAGGGAATGTCTTTAAGGTTGTTTTGTTTTGCTAAACCCCTTGGTGGGTGAACAGTAACAGTAATTTGAACTTGGGATTCTCTTGTGAGACCACAGATTTGCCTTATTTCTCTCTCTTAATGACAAATTGTTAAGATGCACGACATGTAGAGAAGAAAAACCCAGTAAATATAAAAAAAAGAAAAACTGATTATGAGAATTAAGGAAGACTGGGACATTTAGGCACTTATTTTTACTGAAATTCAGTAAAAAATTCAGCCTTGGTCATCAGAATTTAGTGGAAACCTTTGAAACTGCTTCCCTCCTTTTCACTACTCCCTGTTTTGAAGGTAGTGGAGGGTTAAGTGCTGGATACCAGAATAACAAAGACTCTTATCCAGGAGTCAAAAATAGATGGAAAAGTGTCAGTGTGGGAATAGAGCCATTTCCTCTGGGTAGAAATTACAACAGGGAAAAGAAGCTGGATCTGCCTCTAGCATCATCTGGAGTCTGGGAACAGGCTTGCAGGATTTTCTGCATTTTCTCTGCACCTTGTCTCCCTATTTCCTTTTCCTTTTTGAAGGGGAGTTGTTTACTAGCGGTGTAATCACAGCTTTATTTTCTTGTGGTAAGGCTGTCAAGTAACACACCAGCAAAAGTCCAGAAAAATCCCCCGAAGGCCACCCCGAGCATTGGTGCAAGTAATCTACAGTGATAAATTTAGCACGGAACATTTGGTGGTATAAACTGCAGCTTGAGAACAATGGCTTTCTGCAGCTATGATAGCAGGGACTAGCTGCCCCCCATCCACCAATTATCTATGGAAATGAGGCTTGGGACTTGCTAGCAGGATTAATTTCTTGGCAACTGCCGAAAATTATAGTGATTTTGAGAAAGTAGCAATCAAAGAAGATGTCTGTACATGTTTGTTTGCCAAAAATAGCACAGCTAATGCTGGGCCCTGTTTTAAAGTCTTGAGCAAAATGTATCCTCCCATTTCAGTACTGCTTGAACACTGAGCAAGCTGAACAAGCAACATGAACACTGTGGCATCCTGAGGTAGTAAAAGCATTCAGGAGGCATCTGAAGGTGTCAAAGCATCTGTTGTTTTCCCCACTAATTTTGTGCTCTCGTGTTAGAGAGGCCGTGACACGGAGGTGGGCTTCTGTCTGTGCAGCTGTGACAGCCTTCCACTGTTCCCTGGAGATGTGTGAGGGAGGGAACAGAGCCAAGGGGAGCTGAACAGTAAAAATATTGCAGAGATTTGCTTCCTGGGGCAGGTTTCCTATGAGAGATGATAAAGTGGGCCCATATTCTGTTGTAACATGTGCTAGAATTTTGTTGAGGTTGTGGATAATGATGATATTAACGGTCTCGTCGATTCTAAATTTCACTCGATCTGTTTAAGCTTAGTCATCCCTCTCACTGTCTAGAACATGCAATTTCTCCAGAAGATATCCAGCTTTGCTAATTCAGGAAAATGGAAATATTGAAAACAGTGTTCAGGTCTTTATGAGGCTGCTCCTCTGTGGAGGCTGCAGACTCCAGGTCACTCCTCTCAGCTGGTAATTTCCAGCTTTTTCTCCTGCATGTGTATCATTGCACAATTATTCTGACTGCTTTTAGGAAAGATTTGTGCAAAGCATACCCAGTCCTTTGTTTTATAGATAGTTGTTATTACAAACTGAAATAGCCTCAGGTACTTAGTAAAAGTATATTTTAAAAAACAATGAAACTTGAAAAGGACACAACTGCAAATATTCATAGCTCCCTTAGCGATGGTCTTGAAAAAATTTCAACAATATATCTTTATATTACACTGTACATCCTTTGAGTCAGACATCTCCATCACATGCAGACCACAGTTTATTAGACAGCACACTGAATTCTGCATTAATGACTTCAAAATAGTCCTCACAACTCATGATATTGCTTGAGCTGTGGGAACAGTTTTCTGTGAGGCTTACTGCCAAATCTTTCACTTTTGTTATTCTGGTATGAAACTGTGGCAATTTAGCACAAACCTGTACTAAAAGCTCACATTTTATATACTCACAAAGTGCAAAAATCAATGCATGAGCAGGCAGAGAAATACTAAAATGCCTGTGATCTGAAAGTGGGGCTGCCTGCAATCCTGTTTCATCAGTCTGGCTAAGTACCCAAAGTCAGGAAGCTTATCTGATCCATCCAGACTTCTTGATGATGAAAATCTCACAAAAACAAAGGATTTCTGAGACTTTGTCATTTCAGTCATTCAGAAAATACGAGACACACTCATGCTTCTTTTATATTTAATCTTTTGCTGTCTGCAGGCACATCAGAAAATGAGAACACTGAACAACTCCTAAAAAAAAAAAATAACCTTAAAAATCCTTAACATTTTTGGTTCGTGTCTAATGACAAAAATGAGCTAATTCTGTTCTTGCTTTTGACACAGCTGATTGATCCCTGCTGGGAGTGCATGTTCACACTTGCTTGCTTGATTAAATAAGACATGAAAAGGATTCAGAGACCAAATTCAGGTGTAAATAGGTGTAATTCTACTCAGATTGAGGGAATTTTTTACCCCCGAGATTTTTAGAGCTTTTCACAGTTAAAAGTTAAGTGACCTTTCTGCTTCCACTTTACAAATATTTTGTAATGAAAACAGAATTGGTATGAAACTTCATTATAGCAAAACATTTCATACTGTGGCAACCCAGCTCCTTTCCGAATAAATGCAAAGCATTGCCCAAATCAAATGGCAAAAATGCCTCTTCCTGAAGGGGCTTCAGCCCTGAAATTCTCAACTACAGGGTGTTTCTTGATCTGCCTACCTCCCAATAGATCCTTTGCTGGTCAATGCAAGTGTTTTGGCAATCTGTCCTTTTACCAAGAGATATTCAGTATTTCCATTCCAACTTCATCTATATACTGCAGCATTCAAAGAAACCAGTGACTCAACAAATATAACAATGACCATGCTCAAAATGGACTCCACTTGCAGAGCAATTACTGGTTCTGACCCTGGGATATCTTCGAGGTGTCTGCTCTCTTACAAAACACAAATTGCAGCAGCAGAGAGAAGCATGAGCACGTGGCATGCTCCTCTGCTCTCCTCCTATCTCCCATCACGAGAACAAGGCCTGCTGACTAATTTCTTGTTCCTTTTCATGAGCATCTTGGACTATGGAAGATTACTAAAAATGATCCACAATTCAGTTAACAGATCGTTAGCTAGAACAGTCTCCTCAATCTGAAACTCAGCTTCGAACAGAGAAAAAAGTTCCCAAATTTAATTTTCTCTTGTATTGACATTCACGTGTCCCTGCATGGTTTCAATGGTAATCACTTAAAAATATTAACAGCTTAATGATATTAAAATGAAAGAATAGTTTGGAAAACGATGCTAAGACAGTCAGTCTTGTTACTAATTTTACTTTTCAGAGAAAGGTTCAAGCCAGATCCCAAGGATAAAGTGCCAGAACATTTACAAAAAATTACTCATCACATAGTGTCCTAAAATAAAGCAGCAGGCACTTAATGCCTCCTGACAGAAGCGTGTCCTGCAAATTTCCCAGGTTAGATTTATACACGTACCTTTAAGCCAAAGAAGCACTTGAGCTTCTATTTGCTGATCAAAACCAGGGCAGAGCTCTGTTTTCAGTTCAGCCACCTCTAATCAGTGGAAGTTTAAAGGGCTTTTGAAAGACTGAACAAAGCACATGTGGCTAAGACGAAGCGCTTGTCAACGGCAGGGAGTGATCCAGCATTGGCAGCCAGAGTCAATCTGTTCCTTGCATGATGGCACAGACACAGCCGCCAGCAAAGGCCGCTCAATTTCCTGAGAAATGTGGAGTCAGCTACGGCCAGAGCCAGGGAAACGTGATCCTTTGTGTCTGAGGTACCTGCTAGGAAGAGCCCGTGCCATGGTTAATGCTCCAGATGGCAGAGTTTCCCATGGCACGGGGTGCTGCAAGCCCTTCACATCCCTCCTGCCACGTACTGCTGGGTTGTTCATCTCCTGCAGCAATGTTTGCTTCAGCCAGGAAAAGGGACTTTCTAAATGTCCCTTTCTAAATGATGCTGCAGCTATTAACAAAGCATAGATGATTATTTCCTATGCTTAATTACATACAAATCTGCTGTTACCAAGAACAGATTGCAGACACAGAAACTCCAGTGGTCAGACTTTGCAGAGCCTGTGTTGCTGTCCAGCTTTAAATCTGTATCCTTCCTGTTCAGGCTTATGCATTTTGATTTACTGCAATATTTTTACCACTGGACCCCAGCCACTCTCAGTGCAGTGAATGTAATCAGATGTTCAGGGCTTTGTTCTGTCCTTGTGGCTGACAGCGTCTTCAGACCCTGCTCTGGAGGTAAAAGTAAGAATTCTACAGGCTTTTCTATGATGCAGATCAAGTGGCAAACAACATTTCAGACCAGATGATGAAAATTTGGCAGAGTAAAATGGCATTTGAAAATGCGCTGCTAAAATGAGAAACAGCAGCACATGGAAGGCACCACCATTCCCACCTGGGTTAAAATTCTGCCTTTGAGTTCTATTTAAAGTGACCTCAGCTCCAGCCCAGTCCAGTGTTGCCCGTCCCAGGATGGGCCAGAAGGGGTAACAGAACAGCAGCACTGTGAAAGAGTGAGAGGACCAATGTCTAAGGAGAGCTCTGAATCAAACTGACAACTCACATGCACATGAAGACATCTACCAGCTAATTCCTAGAGCACTCGATGAGATAAAAATACATGTTCCCAAATGAGTTGTGGCTGGGAAAGTGGCTGTAGGACAGAAGAAGTTGTTAACACCTTTAAGAAGATACAGGCAGGGGTGTTCTGTGCTGTGAGTGCTTGTGCAGTGCCATCAAAATACAGAATTATTTCCTGTGACTGCGGTGTGGCTGAAAATATCCTAAACATTGTCATTAGTATGTACAGATGTGTAAAATGCCAACCATGAAGAAAACACGCATGTTTCATGCCATGGCACATAAATAAACGGAGAGATTTCGTGCCTGTGCCCATACAGATGAGGAAGTTCATCCCTCCAGTCCAGGGAGGCTGCAGTTTAAAACTCAGCCTTCCAAAGTCTTGCTGTTAATAGTGCAGCTTAGACAGAGCACTTTGTTCTCCTGCCTCTTGTCTGTGGTGATTCACCTCCAGAGCAATATTATAGATCAGCCACTCCGAATCAATAATATTTGCATGCATTTATGTGTAGTTCATGCTAAGGAGAGTAAGCCAGAGCTAATTAAGCTAAAACATCATTTGTACACTTGGCAGCTTCCTGTTAACTTTGAACAGTCCAGTACATAAAAGCACAAGGATCAAAAGATCTAGAACTGAAATTGTGAGGACAGCTGATTTTTAAACGGAAAGACTGTAAAAGTCAAGTGCCTCATTAAAGCATCTGGGTTTCTACAAAGCTAAATGACAGATCTTGCTAATACCCAAAGGCAGGCAATAAATTACCCACAATCAGATGATAGTTCTCAGATTTCTTTAACAATATCTCAACACCTCCCATGTATTTAAAAGTCAAAATGATTCTTTTTCAGAACTGTAGGAAGAACAGCTTGATGGATATCTATCATTTGTTTGATCACAAGCGAGAGCAAAGATCAGCCTCTGTGATAATCAGGATCTCCTAGTCTGGAACGAGATAATTTTTCAGATCAGCTTGATTCATTTTATTTAAGATCTTCATATCAGGATACCAGATACCTACAGCAAGCTGTAGCTAGATTTTGTTTCCCTGCATAAAAAGTGTCAGAATCAACAGTGCTTTGAACAAGGGCATCTCATTAATGAAGTAAAATGAATATACAATTATACAGGTTCTAGGAAGGGGATGTACATTCGTTGTGCCTGCATTTACACATGGAACACTAACCTGCAAAGAGCCTCTCCTTATCACTTCCAGATATTTAGAACCTATTTGTATGTAAACTCTTTAACCCTTCTGAACCTAATTTAAATTTGCTGCCACTCTGCAGAGAACTCTCAGCTTTATCTCTGTATTTCAGACCTGTCTCATTCTGCTCAAAATAAAATTGGTCTGTCTTCCAAGCCTTGTTGTTGTCTGACCATCAGCTTGAACTGAACAGGACTAAAACAGAGCTTTTAATCTTTCTCTCCAAGCTACCTCCCTGTCATGTCCTTCAACACTGCAATCCCACTTGCTACTTAGGCCGGTAATTGGAGCATCAAACTTGTCCTGTGATGTTCTCTGGGTCCTCACAGCCACATTATACCTGAATTCTGCAAGGTTGGTTTCTGTCTTTTTTAAAAAATCTGAGATACAGCCTCTCCAATCGTGCCAGACAGCTGAAATGCTCATCCAGAAACTGTTCATCTCCCATCTTGATTACTGCAAAATCCTTTTCACTGGCATTGCAAATGCATTTTGCTCTGCCCACATCCATCCAGAACATTGCTGCCAAGACTATTTTACTGGCTTGTTGTTTTAACCATATCCTTGCAGGTCAAATGCAGACAGTGGAGTTTAATTTGGGCAACACAGAATTCCCTTTTATCTCATTTATAGCAAATAAATGAAGGTATTTAGCTCGACTTGACTTGTTGATTTCTCCTAAAGCACCAGGGACAGTTTGGATTCTCTTCCTGTGCCTCTTTCTGCTTTCTACAGGCTTGTGGTGGTTGAGCCCTTGTACTCCTAAAGGAGCAACCAATGTGCTTTTTTGTCTTCTTCTTATACACGAGCAATGCTATGAGAGGGATTTCAGAGAGCTGCCTCCTCGTTCTGCTCGGGTACCTGAATCACCATCATCTGAACAAAAATAGATGTTGCTCATGTACGGTGCTGCCACTGATCAAACTGACAAATGTTACTTCTGAGCTTCTCTGCTCTGCCTGAGAGCACCTTGGCTCTTCCCTTAACCACAGATTGTGTGCTCCCTGGGGCAAGGGCTGTGTCTGAGACGTGATTAATGGCATAGAGCACCCACTTGTGTCTACTGACTATGACCAAAAAAAAATACAATGTGCTTGTATATATGTTCCTATTTGGTGTTCTGTGACCTTCACCAGTGTTTTTAGAATAGCACTTCAGCAGTTACACACAGGAAATATTGATAATTTTCAACATATATGCCTAGAGGAATGTGCTTACAATTCCTGGGTACAGTAGCCATGAATAATAAGGTGTGTGTATGGACAGGTGGAGAAAATACTTGGAAAGAGAAGAAAACCCATTTCTATTAATTTGTATAAGAGTTCTCTAAACACCTTTATGATTTTCAGTATCAAATACAGTGATGGCAATTATTATGAATCTCAAGAAAACATTTTTTCATTATGAAGAAGGGAGACAGAAAACTTAGATCTCTTGCCAGCATTCACTACAATCTTCAACTAATCGGATCTGGGGAAAAATCCAAAATTAATACTGTCAAACTGAGCAACAGATGTTGAAAGAGAATCAGGCACTGCAAGAAAATTGATGTGCCAATGAAAATTAGACAGACAGGAAATTCTCACTAAATAAAACTCAGCAGGTTACAGGGGCTCAAAAAAAAAGTTCTTTTAGATCATCTAGCCACTTCATCTTTGTGTAACCATATTAATAGTGTTTTCTATTTTTTTTTCACTTGTTATACACATATTTGTGTAGTAAAAAGAAATGGGTATGATGTTTTAATTTCTGCAAAACACCTTTTCTCTGTTCACTCACGACAGATTGGCTTCATCTTGCTTGCAAGACTTTCTACGTTGTGTTCCAACTTGTCAGCCCTCCCTTCTCCTCAGCAGCCATTGTTTGCTTTTGTATCAGGGCGCAGCCAAAGAGGCTTCAGTTGATTGTTTGCAAGAATATGAAATAAATTTACATTCATCAGAGTAATGGGTTTCCATTTCCAGAGGCTAAGCCAAGGAACAGCTGAATTTAGAAGCAGGCTTGTTTGCAGGGTGGCTACAGCAGCATTCATCTGGAAGTGGCTGTGCACAGCACAGGCACTTTTAGGGTATAGACTCTGTTATCCCTACGTTGCTCAGACAAGAGCCCAAATATTGGAAGGTTGTCTGCAGACTTGGAGATTCTTTTGCCAGCTACAGCTGCCAGGCCTCTCATTTAAGTTGGTGAAACAGATGTGATTAGGTCAAACATTTTTGAGCCAAAAGCTTGACAAACATAATAATTTGAAAAGCAAAAAAAGACTAATCTTCTGTGTCTTCTAACTCATCTCGTGTTTTCTCTCAGATAGCAGCTGCTGCTTTAAGTTGCACACAGCATTATTATTTTTGTTTCCCTGGTTTGACTCATTTCTTTTGGAAAGAGATCTCTTAGCTTTTTTTTTGGCAAGCAGAATTCTGGCCTGACTGTGGATTTTTCTCCCACTCTCACTCACTCACACATGCTTTCCTTCCTTTGCTGCTTTTCCAGCTCTTTAGCTGTTCCTCCCTCTGCTGTACTTGGAACAAGCACGGGGGGTTCATGAATTAGCATCAGGAGGTACCTACAGACTGTGTCCTACCTGCTGCCTCTGTTAACATTTCAACAAATAAAACCGTATTAAGAGATTATTTTGTTTTCAGGAATGTGAAAACTAACTAAAAGAAAAAAAAAAAATCACTGTTTTGGGGGGGGATGTGTGTGTTAGAGCTGGAAAAGTGGAACTGTGGTGAACTGGAACAGTCACTGGCTTTGCAGTGCAGAAATGCCTTTGCTGTGTGTAAGCCCAGCCTCTTACCAGATGGCAGCTCTTCAGCTGGCAGGGATGAGGATAGGTGAGCAGCCTTGTGCAGACCATTGAGTTTCTGAGCTTTCCTGTCCCCGTTTGACTGATCTCTGGGAGTACCTGCTGTGGTGGTGCAGACTGTGGCAGGCCTTGCCAGAGATGGAGACAGGGATCCACACAGAACTGGGCACCGTTTTCCCTTGGAGGCAGAACAGTGGAAGATTTCCATCTGTGAGACAGGAGTAGGGAGCAGTAACTGTAATCAGGGCAAGGGCACAGGGAGCTTGTCCTGGATACCCTGTCTGAAGTCCTTTCCAGATGTGTTGTGCCAATAGCATCCTACTGTCTCTATTCTCTGATATTTAACTGCAAGTTTCCCTTCAATGCCACAAATCAGTCCCCTGGAGATTCAGCTACATGCCATTCTCTTCTTCCCAGGTCCATCACTTCATTCCATGGAATTTAGAATGGCACTTAGACCAAACTTAACATGAAAAGAAAGTAAAAATCACTAAAGAGAAGTTAATGCCTGGGTTTAGAGTCAAAGGACCTCATAGGAGTAAGGAACAAGTAAGAACCAAGTCCACTGGGCTTCCAGGAAATCTTCAGAAGTCTTCTCAGCTCTTCTGCATCCCTCTGACTCTGGGTTGCAGCAAAAGCAAACACAGCAGGTTTTATTAAAAAGGTGATACAACCCAATGTGTCTCATAAAAATAAAGCAAACAAAAGCAATACCCTGGCAATTGTATTTTTGTTTTTATAAAGGGAAACTTTATAAAGGGGAACTTATAGTTTTTAAGTTTTTATAAAGCGGAACTTAAAGTCCCTTTCAGTTCTACTAATGCTTAAGTGTTGTGAAATTTTAGTCTCAGATCTGAGTTTTCCATTTTGATGAGCCTGGAACAGCAAGCAAAAGAGATGGATGTAAAACCAAAGATCTCTGGAGCAGCTGTAGGTACCCAGAGAGAAACACAGACCAAAGTGACTCATCCTGAAGACTCTTTGTGGGACAATTGGACTCTGAAGTTGCTGTCAGGCTTGGAGAGTGGCAGGTTGAGTGGATGTTATCAATACTTTTTCTCTTCTTCGTTACAGGGTGTTTTCCTGAATTGATTACAACCTGGTGGAGCTGCTGGGTAAGTTAATGAATTTCGTGGAGCAGGGGGAGGCACAGTTTTTATATATCCAGCTTGAGATATGAAAACAGATCTGATTTTCCTAGTCTGAGATTCAGGCCACTGAATGCAGAACACAGCTGACTGGAAAAGCATATATTTTGCTTCAAGTGTTGCTTTGTGTTAAGGATGTACTTAATTCTCTTCCCAAACTGGTACTTCTCAGGTTTTATTAGCACTCTTAGCACCCTAAATAAGATTGGAGTAAAGAAAGGAAGGAAAATTTCTTTGACGAATATGTCAGCTAAATGTCTTTCTTTTTCCCTGAAGAAGGTTGTAATGTGGTTTTTTTATCCGATCTGCAGAGGAACTGAAGTGATACATGAGCACTTAGCAATAAACATTTTTAATGGAGACCCCTATCCCCAGCTTAATTTCTGCCCTCAGTCATATCCCATTAATCAATACTAGTGATGTTCTAGTGGTTCCACTGCACCCTGTGAACAATTTTGCTGCTTGGAATTAAAGAAATGTGCCTTGGGTGTATTTTGATACTCAGATTTAATAACAGGGGATCCAATATTGATTTTAATGGGAAATGGTTTGTGTACGTGTGTGCACATCTGTGTTTTTCTGTGCACCAGTTTCCCGTGCATGGAACAGTGATGCTCCAGTCCAGCACTTGTGAGTGTTAAAGTGCTGAAAGATTCTCAGAAATGGTACAAACCATGGCAGTAGTGATTAGAGGAAAGTGATTAACTGCCTAATATGATCTTGCTTCCCGGCAAAAGATGAACGAGTTCCCCATATGTCACATTCAGTGTTACTCACACTCTAGCAATTTCTACCAAGCATTCTTGGCAGAGCATTGGCAGAATATTCACAAAATTTAGTCTGCAGCTCTTATCTGTCAAATGATAGTGGTACTCTTTGTTTGGTTGGGTTCAGGTCTTAAATCTGGGCTTCAGAGACTGATATTTGTAGTTACTTGCAATTCCTTTTTTGAGTCAAATGCACCCATGGGCAAATGGGGAAGTAGAACCTTGAAAGTGCAAAGAAATCTGTGGGCTTAGAATGGGTTTTCTGCTGGTAATATTTACAATTATTCCAAATTGTATAGTTAAATTTGATTTTCAGTGAATAGTACTGTTTCACCAGCAGCCAGAGAGAGAGAGATCTGCTATTCTAACCCATTTCAAGCCGTTTTTAGTGGGTTTACACAAGCTATTAGGGCTGCTGGGCAGTTCAGTCCTGGAAAACAGCCTTTGCACGGTGTCCTGCTTGCACCTAAACAGAACAAAGGGCTGTACGTGGGTGCTAAGTTTTACCTGAGCTTCATCAAAACAGAAGTGAAAAGTAATTTAAAAAAATTTCTTGCAGCTATTTCATCAGTGCACTTAAGCATGTATTCTAAGAGTTTTTCTCCAACCATGCTAAATACTACCAAAGCCACAGCACAGAAATGTTTATGAGTATCTGTACTTAGTCACTGCCGAGGCTCCAGAGAAAATAGGCATTTGACATTCCCAGGAAATTCAGCCTGGATATTTCACAGGCTGATGAGTTGCAGTATTTAAGGAAAGGTTAGGGGTTCTGGGGTTTGGAGGAAGCCAAATTAAGGAGGAAAATTTAAATGGCTGGTCAACTTTACTTTTTAATGGTTCGTAAGTTTCCATACAATAAACACACCTTTTTTGGTTTTTTCTTTCTGGTTTTTTTTTTTTTTTTTATTGAGAGCAGATTATTCCTTGGTATGTGGGATCTGAAGGTTCCCACATGTGTTCTTAAAGTAACTTTTCATTAAACAATGTACTTTTATTGGGACACTTTCTCACAGTGCTCCAAAGTCCTGCTCATCAATGCATACCAGGTCAGCACACCCTTTGAGTGGGTCAGGAAAATACCACTGCCTTTCTTTTCCCACGTGATGGCACGAAAGCAGACAAGGAACACTGTACTGAAGCTGATGATCTTTCACAGGAGTGTGGCCTTAGACCCTCTGCTTTCTGTGTAGGTTAATAGAAACCTCTTCCTGCAGGTAACAGCCTTTTATGTAAGGGCATTTTTTGTTATTAGTAACAAAACCAGACATTCAACAGCTATATCTATATAAATTACTTCATACTGCTCCTATAAAACGTACTTAAATTAAAATATAGCGTGAATAACTGTTTGCTTTAATAGCAGTACCTTACATTTATTAAACATGTTTCCAGTTACCAAACCTCTCTGTGACTTTTCTCAGCCATAAGCTTTCAGCAAAAAGGACTATAGCCATAATTGATGGACCCCCATCATACAGATAAAGTGTTTGTATTCAATTTAAAAACTATTTAAAAAATGATTGCAAAACGAGGGTGCATAAATCATTGGAATTTGCAGTATCACAGTACACATACATAAGATTTGTAAAGGGGCTATACTCAATATTAATAAAATTAAAGAAAGTCTTATTAAATCACAGAATCTCTACTATTATGGATATAGAGAGCTGTCTTGGGCAATATTTACAGATGCACTTTTGTGTACAGACTGAGAGGATGAAATGAATCCATAGATTTTTGGGTAGCACACAGCACGGACTGACTTCCATGGAATCAGATTTTGCCGTTTTGCACGACACCTTTGGAGCAAGTCGTGTTCCTCCTGGGGCTCCCAGGTAACACTTGTTCTGTTCTTGGTGCTGTTGTGTCCTGGCAGCAGCAGGAGCTGCCACTGAGAGGGATTTGAGCACCTTTGTCCATGGTGGGGAAAGAAGGGGGGCACCAGGACACAGGCATTGCCCAGTCTGAGGGCAGGCTTTGCCCAGTTTGAGGACGGGCTTTGCCCAGTTTGAGGACAGGCTTTGCCCAGCCTGAGGAGAGGCTTTGCCCAGTTTAAGGAGAGGCTTTGCCCAGTCTGAGGAGAGGCTTTGCCCAGTTTAAGGAGAGGCTTTGCCCAGTCTGAGGAGAGGCTTTGCCCAGTTTAAGGAGAGGCTTTGCCCAGTCTGAGGAGAGGCTTTGCCCAGTTTAAGGAGAGGCTTTGCCCAGTCTGAGGAGAGGCTTTGCCCAGTTTAAGGAGAGGCTTTGCCCAGTCTGAGGAGAGGCTTTGCCCAGTTTAAGGAGAGGCTTTGCCCAGTCTGAGGAGAGGCTTTGCCCAGTTTAAGGAGAGGCTTTGCCCAGTCTGAGGAGAGGCTTTGCCCAGTTTAAGGAGAGGCTTTGCCCAGTCTGAGGAGAGGCTTTGCCCAGTTTAAGGAGAGGCTTTGCCCAGTCTGAGGAGAGGCTTTGCCCAGTTTAAGGAGAGGCTTTGCCCAGTCTGAGGAGAGGCTTTGCCCAGTTTAAGGAGAGGCTTTGCCCAGTCTGAGGAGAGGCTTTGCCCAGTTTAAGGAGAGGCTTTGCCCAGTCTGAGGAGAGGCTTTGCCCAGTTTAAGGAGAGGCTTTGCCCAGTCTGAGGAGAGGCTTTGCCCAGTTTAAGGAGAGGCTTTGCCCAGTCTGAGGAGAGGCTTTGCCCAGTTTAAGGAGAGGCTTTGCCCAGTCTGAGGAGAGGCTTTGCCCAGTTTAAGGAGAGGCTTTGCCCAGTCTGAGGAGAGGCTTTGCCCAGTTTAAGGAGAGGCTTTGCCCAGTCTGAGGACAGTTTTTGCCCATGTATAGGACAGGCTTTCCCACCACACTGCACTGGAGGCAGGAAGGGCACTGCCCTCAGCCCCAGGGGGCTCCTGGCAGCAGCCTTTTGTCCCGTTCTTTTGGAAGGCTCTCAGAGGCCCTTGGCTCCACCAGGGTAACGTGGTGACCCCACAGTGTCAAGAAGGTGGTGACCCTCCTGATCAGTGGGAATGGATGAATTAAACCTGCCTGCCATAGCAGTGGGTCACTGGGAAGGAAGATTTGGGCCAAGGACACAGTGTTAAAGCCCTTGATTTTGGGGGTGGAGTTCTGGTGAAACGAGGACCACCCAAACCTTCAGCAAAACAATTCTTTGCTGCTGCTGGTCATCATTTTGCTAGCCATCATTGACAAAATACTTTGGAACAGGATGTGTTTATAGCCCTTCTACCTGCACACTGAGCACCCTCAGCATTTCATAAGCTCCAAATACCTCTAAATATTTAGGTGCTTACACAAAGTATTTGGCTTCTAGAGATGAGCTGCTGCTACTATTGGCACTGTCTACTGAAGCAGAACAGGAAAACCCAGAGTCTGCAAAGGTAAAATTCAAGTTATTAATCTACTGGTTATGTTTCTCAGAATGAAGAGGAAGTGTGAATTACAATTATGTCAAGTTTTTTGCATCTATACCCTTGGCAATTGCTGACCCTTCTCTCCCAGTGAGTCCATGCTGGGATCTTTCAGGATTTCATGCAAATTAAATGACCGTAATTCTCAGAGTGGTGCTATTATCTAGAATCTATTCTTTGTGTTACATACCTTTTGATTTTCCTAGCAAATCCTTCTGGTATTTAGTGTGAACTATTTTTTCTTGCTGTAATCTACAATGATGACAACCTTGTACCTACTGTACATGTGGGTTTTGTCTCCCCTCTCTTATTTCTTGATGCCAGGAGGACTAGCATGTGCCATGTTTGTTAATAATATTTTTATAAATCTCTTTTTCTTTTTAATCCTACACCATGCAATTCCTATGACTGTCATGCCTCCCCTGTATGTTTGTTGGTAACAAAATCCAAGTAATCTTTTTTCTTGATGAATAGAAAATTGACAGATAGTTGAATATTGAGGAGATCAAACTCTTACCAGTTTTGGATTGAATTCAGAGAATAGTTTAAGCCAGAAACTAATTAGCATATGGAAAAGCTGAAATGTTTTAAAAGAAATATTTGGGCATTTAAAAGTTGGGGTTTAGTCGAAAAATGAGCGCAACTCAAAGTTTAAACAAAGCCTTTAATCACTGCAAAAGATTAGGGTTAATGGAACACTTCATGAGGACTGCAAACAATTCTTCCACCCACCCCCATCCCCAAAATGAGGGATCAGCTGGACTGGACACCATTCTGTGGGGGGAAGGTGCCATACATCCCAGCAGACCAGAAAAGTGCTCGTCACTCCTGTTTGCCAGGGGGTGTGGCTGGGGAGAGGCTCACCCCTCACCCCCCAGTGTCTGACAGAGTGAGTAAATCCATTAATGCAGTGCTGCAAAAGATACCGTCCCTCCTGTCAGTGGTTTTGAATGTTTGAAGACATTTACACTGGAGCAAAATCAGGATAAAATGAAACTAAGATGGTTAAATTGGTTGGTGTTTTAGTCTTTTTCTCCAGGTAAAGATCCTTGGTGGTGTGATGTGGCTGCAACTCATTAGAGCCCAGCTACACAACTATTATGTTAAAGTATATTGAAGTCAGTGGAGTGATGCTGCTATGCTCTGGCAGAGGATCTGCTCTGCTTTTTGCCATCATTTGCTCTGCTGAGCTGAGTAAATATGGCAATTTCTTGGATTGTCAGTAAGAAGGTCACTTTTACTCCTCAGTTCCTCCTCATCCACTCTAATTCAATCATTCAGTTCCAACTTTCAAACTTTTTCTCATTAGATTTGACTCTATGAGCAGTGAAGGGAAAAAAAAAGGGCACCAGTACATGTAAAACATACATGTGCCCATGGCAAACAAAGGAGCTTCTGGTTTTGCTGCCAGCAGCAAAGAGGGAATGCTGCTGCCTTTGACCTCCTGGTTCAGACACCAGTGCTCCATGTGCAGGCCAATTGAAAGCTTCCTTCAGATCACGACACAGCTTGCAGACAAGACCAAACCTCACGTCTCTACATGGAGAGCCACACTGTCTGTCCAAGGCTCCTTGGGGGGGATTCAGTTACCTAAAGATAGGTGTTTTCTGAGCCCAGGTGGAGGTGCTCAGCCTCCAGCTTCATCCCAGGAATGTGTGGATTTCCTCTGGGTCTTGTGCCATATCTGCTAGCTACATCCAGATGTCTTGAATACCCTAGGACACTTAAATAACACTTTTGGTTGGAGGGGGATTTTGTCCTTGAATATGAAGTCTTATGGTTCTGCAGGTTTTGGGTGCAGTATCCCCTCAGCTGTGTGTAATAGTCCTGTGATTTTCACAGGTGCTTACAATCATTTGTGCCCCTGACTTCAAAGCCCATGTGCTCTGCAGCCATCCCACTGCATTTTCACTTTGCATTCTGTGCAGGGGTAGAGCCTGCACACAGCTGCAGGATGCTTGGCAATCTCCATCTGCCCAGCACAGAGGAGGAGCAGGCAGGTTAATCCCTTCCCTCCACTCCTTATTGAGCAATTAGGCCACTAAATAAGATCTTGTTTACTGATACCCGAAGAGGCTGTGATTTACTGGGTCTTGTAATAAATTTACATTCATCAGGAGGTAGCCAGAGGCAAGTCTGGAGTTTTAGCAGCAGCTAATTTGTAGCTTCACTCTTGGGATGGGAACAGAATTTTAAAAGTTCCCAATAATAAAGCAATTTGTTTAAATCTGTAGTCCTCCCCCCAAAAAATGAACGCTTGCTT
Source organism: Falcunculus frontatus (assembly GCA_013398115.1). Classification (NCBI taxonomy): domain Eukaryota; kingdom Metazoa; phylum Chordata; class Aves; order Passeriformes; genus Falcunculus; species Falcunculus frontatus. The sequence goes on from VZRV01003436.1 coordinate 21,979, forward strand.
TAAGAAACGGTATGAAAGGAAAATTCCTCACTGTATGGCCCATCTTGATGTAATTGGAATAATTAACAGCATGGCTACAATTACCCAGAGTGCCCCCGAGTGGGCTGTGCCTGTGGATGGGGCAGAGACTGGCAGCTGGAGTGTCTCAAGGGATGTAACAATGCTGGTTTTGGTGCTGTTGCTCCTTTTCGGTAAGAATTTTGCTTGTTGCTGTGAAATGTTTTATGTTCAGGGCCAAGCTGATTCCTTCTCACATGGTATTCCTCCAAACACCTGGTATACCAGGTAGAAACTAATGAATGAGTTATAACTATCTTTGTACTTTTTACAGGTCATAAATAGCAATATTTTGTCATTGTGCTTTTAAAGTTTCATCTGATAAAGCGGTGTTCTCCAGAATTATCTTGTATCTCTTCTAACAAATGCTGACTGCGCCCGTTGTGTTTTAATCCTGTGCACTTTGAGTCGAGAACTTCAAATTGATCTGTTGACTAGAAAGTGGATTTAGTGTCCGATTTGAAGCAGCTACGTATTCAACTCTGGGACAAGAGCAGTAATGACTAAAGGTTGATTGTTACTGAGTGGTTGAAGTGAAATGAGGTTTTGGAGGATCAGTCAATTTTCCTGTGGACTGTTTTCCATGTAGCACTTGGCACCTTTGCTGGCCCTGCGAGTGCAGTGTTCAATGTACCATGGAAAATCACCCTCCTGGGTCCGGTGGGAGAAATATCCCCAAATGGGGGTGGAGAGGGGAGCTGCACCGTTGTTGCTTGTATTTTATATGTTGTTTCTACGCCTAAAGTCCTTTAGCAAAAACCTCAAAGCATCGTTCACAAAGACTGCATTAACATAAGGTATTTACAAACCGAAGGAACTCTCCTTCCAGAGTTGTTTTAGAAGTGTTATCAATGGTGATATGTAAATAAGGAAGGAACCAGAAGAACAAGAAGCCCAGCTGATTTCAGTTTAATTGGAAGTATTACTAAAAAATGGGGATGGAGCATAGTTATTGAGAGGAAAAGGGACAAAATGGGTAAAAAACTAATGGTAGTTGTAAGCAGCTGCAGCAATACAGGCTAAAGAAAATTGCTTTTATTTTTTTTCTTTTTTGTTTGGCTGGTTTATTGGTTTTATAATGAATTACACAGAAATACAAGAGAGAAAACAATAGCAAAGACCTGCAGTGAAATACTGTGGAGATTTATAATGCTGTGGAAATGCACAAGTGCTCAAATACATTGTCCTGTTTTGATTGGAGGTTCATGGCTATAACCTGGCTTATCTCCCTGCATCTCACACCAATGAATTTAAGCCTGCAGAGTATAAAAATGACTGTGCATTTTGCTCAAGCACATTTGCAATCCATCTTGTAAAATAAAAAAAAAAAAAAAAGAAAAAACCCCTCTCAGCTCTGGGAATACTCAACAGTCTCGTTAATTTTCAGAAGTCTCCAGTGGGACATCATTTTCTTTTATCTTCTCACAAATGGCCTATAGAATCGTATGCATCTTGTGCTGGTTTGGTATTGAGTGTGCTATAGTTATATATTATTTAACATTTTGGCCAAGTTTTGGTTTCATGAACAATTTATCTTCTGCTGTGCATTTCTGCCCTTGTGATTAATGAAGGTTACCAGCCTATGATTGCAAAGTGCCCCGGGTTCTCTCTCCTACCTAATCCTCTTTAAGTGCATTTTGGTCTAATTTTTTCTGTTCCTTCCTTTGAGCTAATAATTCTCCTCACAGGTGCTGAATAATGTCTTCATGCTGCAGATTGCTCTGCTAGTGTCCATAGGGAAGCTCCAAAGCTCACTGATGCTGTCATGCCCTGTATTTATTGTCAGGAATTCTGGTAATGCAAAGTGCCTGGGGTCAAAGGGGCTATGGCTTTTAGTTTATATTTACAGAGATTCTACAGCTTTTCTGATTTATTGACTTTAGTGATCAGCTTGACAAATGAAGACATACTGAAACCATACAAGAAGTAATAATTTTTTCAGTCTCATCGTGAACCTTTGCTAGTGTAGGGTGTTGTATAATGGCCTGTTATTCAGCTATTCCCCAGTTTCCACAGGAGAAAATAATTAGTGTTTTAAGACTAACCTCCTTAGGCTCTTTTTAAATGGACTATGAAAAGTATATTTGCATTACTTTCACAGCTCAGATATTTCAAAGGATTAGTCAGAGCAAAATAGCATCTACAGTGAGTACTTTATAACCTGTGAAGAACGATGCTGATGTGAGGCTCTTTGTTTTTTCAAGTGCAGATGTGTTTTTTAGCACTTTCTTGGTCTTGGTGCGGGTGGGTTTTTTTCCCCCTTTGACACAGTTCCCCTTACCTTTGTCCCAATGTTTGCAGCTGCATAGGGAATCTCCACGAGAGAAGTTTCTCCCAGAATGAAATACCAAGCTGAGGCCAGACTGTAAAATTGGTGCATAAGCCAATTCAGCTGGGGCTTGTTGGTTAAATGGAAGGAGAGGAATGTCCAGCTTGTGTTTCTCCGGAGTGAGCTCCTGCATCTCACCTGAAATGAGCAGAGCCACGGTGATCCGTGCAGGCTGAGAGCTGGGGTGTGCTTGGGATCCATGAGTTGAGCCTCCTCTGTGTGAAACAGGGGCTCTTCTGGGTACCATGAGCTGTGTCAGGAAAATTAAT
>VZRV01003442.1:0-33044 GCA_013398115.1 Falcunculus frontatus
CCAGGACGCCTCTGTCACCGTGTGAGGTGACACAAATCAGGGCTGAGCCCACCCCAGGGACCCCAAACCCCAGAGAACCCCCTCTTTACACAGAGTTTTGAGGCTGCCCCGTGGCAGAAGCACCTCCCCTGACGGTGCTGAATCCCCGTCCCAGGAAGGAGCCGGAGCTGCCGGGAGCAGAGCTCATCCCCCTGCCAGGACTGGAGCCGTGGGGCTGCTCTGATCACACCCGTCCTGCCTGGAGCAGTGACAAGGACAGAAGGTTTAATGCTGAGAGGGAGAATCGTTTTCCCATTCATTCCTTCGGGAATTGTTTCTTCGAGGATGTGCACGGAATTTCCTGCTGTACCCCCTCCCCTACCTCCAGATGTTTATTAAAGTTTAAGGAATAACGACACAACCCAGGCTGGGATTTCTGGTTTTTTGTTGGGTTTTTTTTTTTTTTTTAATAAGAAACTTCAGCTTACAAAAACAAGGTGTAAAAAGAGTAAAGATTTACAAAAAAAATCATAAAAACATGATTTCTATTTCACACCCGAGAGACACAGGGATGAGCCCAGCCCTGGGACTCATCAGCTGCTTCTGCCAAGGAAAATCCAGACTGGGATGAGCCCAACCACTGAGCTTTCCTGGGAAATGTCTGTGTAAAGCTGGGATAGGTGAAGGAATGATGGCTGTGGTGGGAGGAGAAGCCTTTGGGTGTTGCATAGCATTGAGTGCCCTGGGCTGAGCTGTCACAGCCCCGTTCTGGGGGACACTGGGAGCCCCAGGTGTGGCTGGGATTTACTCACAGGTTACACCCCAGCTCCTCCAAGGTGCTGGGGAGGAGCAGGAGCAGCTCCCAGCCCCGAGCTCTGGCAGTGGCATTCAGAATGGCTTCACATTCTTTGGACGTTTTCACCGGGGTTTGAGTTTGGGACGTTCTCCTGAAGCAGCTGCAGCTCAGGTTTGGGGACAGAATTGCCCCTCAGGTGCCCATAAAAAACCCTCACTCTGCTGCTCATAAAAATCCTTAAAAATGCTCTTTTCAAAGCTGGTGTTGGAACGTCCTGTAAAGAAACTGAAATTCCGTTTGAAGTTGGGATAATCCCAGGTATGCAGACACAGTTTCTGCAGGAAAAGGGGATTAATTAGGGCATTTCAGGCCCTTTAGAGTTAAGCTCAGTTTTGATTTGCTCCCACTAATCCCCCCCCAGCCGAGGGTCAGGCTGGGGCCAGGCCATGCCATGGATCCAGGGGTGATTTGGGGGTGTTGGGAACAAACCTGGCTGGAAGAAAAGGTGGTGAGGAGCCAGGAATAGCCAGGAATTATGGAATATCCTGAGCTGGAGGGGACCCACGAGGATCATCCCTCAGGAGGAACCCTGTGAGCTCTCCTCCAGCTGAACAAGCCAAGAGCCCTCACCCCTCCTCCTCCTCCTCCTCGTGTGGCCCCTCAAGGCCCTTCATTTGTAGCCCTTAATTAATTAATTGGATTCTCTTGTCACTTGCTGCTGCCTGGGAATGTCCTTGAGGAGGACACTCAGACCTGGCAGCCTCAGTGACATCAGGAATGAATTTACAGCAGAAATTTGAGGCTGTTCTGACCTAAAACTGCTGAAAAAAAAAAATCCAGAAAAATCTCTTTTAAAACTGCTGAAAAAAGTCCAGGAAAATGGGAGTTTGTGGAATCCACCCAAACTCCAGCCTGGCTCCTCCATCCCAAGGAATCACATCCCTCCTGTTTGCCAGGGGATTCCACAACGAGGGAAAACTCCTCTCCTGCCCAACAACTCCCTGCCAGGAGCCTGGAATTTAGGCTGGGATTAAATTTTTTTGAAGTGCTGGAGAGGAGCTTTAACTCTGCCCTCACTGAATCCTCCTCAAGCGGGAGAATCCTGCCCAATCCTGCAGGGAAAAGTGGATTTTAAGGAAAGGTTTTACTGGGAATTCACCCTCCTTCCCTCCCTGGATGGAAAGCTGGGGCTTGAGTTTGTGAGCAGCCTAAAGGCACCCCCAGAAATCAATCAGTAATCACTAATTGTACATGGAATTAATGCGGATTTTGATGATTTCAGTTGATGAATTTTGAAGATTTCAGGATGCTCCACGATCCAGCTGCAGTAAATGGAGCAATGTTGGTGTGACAGACACCAAAAATCCATGGAATTGTTGCTCAGGAAGCTGCCAGGAATCCTGCAAACACATTAATTCCATGTACATTTAGTGATTATTATTTGATTTTTGGGGCTGTCCAGGACCATGGGAACTGTGGGGGGTTTTTTTCCCCCATTTCCAAACCAGGAATTAACATCAGCTTTGGGACAGAAGGTGCTTCCCATCCTAAAAAACCCCACTGGAATTTTTCCTCCTTGCTCTGACAGATTTCCATGCCAAACCAGGCTGGGATGGCTTAAAAAAAATACTTAAAAATCCAAATTTAATCCACCTTTGAGGCAGTAAATTCCAAGATGTTCATAAGGAATCCTTCCAGATCCTGCTGCATTTAGGGAACCAAAACCAACCCTTTTTTATCAGCACTGTTGCAAACTGCCTGATCTCCAAAAAAAAAATGGAATATGACCCCAAAAAGGTATTTCTTTGTTAAAAAAACCATTTCTTTTAGGCTCAGAAAGCAGCATCAAGGTCGGAATATGGGAAATGGGAATTTTTAGGGGCAGAGGAGACCTCGTGTGATGCCGTGCTCTGACACAACCCAAGTTTTTTGCTTGCTGTGCTCATTCTGCCCAGGGACAGGAGGTTCAAAATCCCAGAAAAGAGTGGGATTTGGGAGCTTTTCCCCCACAACAACGAAAGTTGGCAGCTTGTGTTTATCTGACAGGACAAAAGGAGAAAAAAAGGGAGCAGGAGAAACATTTTGAGAACTTCCCTGCCTGGAAATTGAACCTTTTTTTTTTTAAACCTCGTATTTTAGGTTATTTCACCTGTAACCACTTAAAAAAATAACCCAGATTAACAGACATCAGGTCTATTATTCAGATTAAAAGGTGAAATGTCAACAGCCAAGGCCCAAAATGACAAAAAAACCACACCTGAGGTGCAACTGTAGGCTGAGGAGTGACTGTGAATAGTCCCCTAAGGCTCTGTGATTCCCACAGAATTCCAAAATCAGGCTGATTTCAGATACAGACTTTTTGATTTTTTTTTTTTTTGTAGCCTCTCCAACGGCACGTGGAATGATTTGGGATTTCACTACATTCCTTCCCTTGGCTGGCCCTGCAGGAATGGAGACCTCAAAGGGTGGCATCTGGGCACCACCCCTGTGACAACCCCAATTAAATGACATTTTGCACTGCTTTTTCACCCCTCACTGTGCCATTCCCCGTTCCCCTGAGGAAAAACCAACCACATTTGTACAAAAAAGTGGGAGTTTGCCTCCCCAATTCCAACTTCTGCCGCCACAGCTTTTACAAACTCTTCCCAATCCCAGTGATGCCAGCAGAAACCTGGGCACAGGCTTTGGTTTGGCTGCCAGAGATGGCACAAAGGGACATTCCTGGGGGTTTTGGGGTTTTTTTTGGGTGTTAAAACACATTTTGGTGTGTTAAACCCCATTTTCTCCAGAGCAGAACTGCATTAAAATCCCATTTGGAGGGGAATTTAGCTGCCAGCTGAGTTCAGCCCAGAGAACAAACCCTGGAGCGTGGCACAGCCCCGGTGCCACTGACACAAAGAGCTGTGGGCAAAGCTTGACCCAGGGCACAGAAATCGGTGTCAGGGGGGCAGCAGAGGGAAGAATCGAGGAGAATTGAAACATTTCTCCAGCAGGAACAGCTCTGGGAGCAGCCAGCTCCTTGCCAGGGACTGGGATTCAGCTGGCAAGGGCAGCCACTCGAGGGGAGGGTACTGTACCTGTTCCTCTTGGAGCTGGATTTTTAGGGATTGAAGGATGTTGGAGCCAAGTGGATTCTCCTTTTTCCTGCTTGTGCTCATTCCTCTTTGACAGGGGATGAATTCAAAGCATCAAACTCCTTAATTTCTTTTTTTTTTTTTGTGGGGGGGGAGCCAACAAGACACTTGAAACCCAAGATTTCTGCCAACAATCAGAAACTGCCCAGCTCCAGAGGCTTTTCCAGACAAACATCCTGCTCTCATCCCATTCCTGCAGCGAGTGGGTTTTCCCCACCAACAGGGGGAAGATGAACATCAAATGGTTCCCAAAAGAAAGTTGGGAGCGTCTCCCATCCCATCATGGGAACGTCAGTCTTCTGTCCTTGTCACTGGTTTTGGGTGGCACCTGAGCTTGGAGTTGTTTTTGTGAGATTCCTGCTTTGTCCTGCACCGTTCTCTGAGTGTAGAAGAGGATGTAGGCCTGGGTCTTGCACACCTCCTCCACGCTACATACATTCAGTTTGGAGTCATTGCAGTGCACCCAAAAACCTGGGAAATGAAGGGAAAAAAAGAGGTTGTTAGCTGAGGTAGGATCCCTTTGGATTTTGGAACTGCTCACAGGAAACATCCACAGGAGAAAAGGTATCTTTGTTTTTTCATCTAACCTGGAAAATGTTTTTAATTTTTTTTTTTATGGTGCTTTAGAAATCTCAAATCTTCATTTAATCAGCCCCAAAAGCTCAATTAGGGAGATAAAAAATTCCCTAGGGGCCAGGCAATTTGCAGGCAGGAGGCAGAGCCAATCCTGATCCAGCTGCTGGGATCTCCCAGCCCCCTGCAGATGTTATTCAGGAATAGTTCCTGTCCTGCCTCAAAACACTTCCTGTTCATCTCCTCATCCCAAAGGTCCTGGAGCAGCTCCACGGAGTGCCTCTGCCTGGCAGAAGGAAGCATTCACACCATTCCCAGCCAGCAGGAAAAGGCTCCCCACAACAAAAAAACCCCACCCTCCCCCCCAAAAATATTACAAAAAAATTTACAGAAAAATTACCAAAAAAATTACCAGAAATTACCAAAAAATTACCAAAAAATAACAAAAGAATTACCAAAAAACCCCCCAAAATTACAAAAAATTACCAAAAAAATTACAAAAAATTACAAAAAAATTACAAAAAATTACNACAAAAAATTACCAAAAATTTACCAAAAAATTACCAAAAATTACAAAAAACCCCCCAAAAATTCCAAAAAAATTACCAAAAAATTACCAAAAAGTTACCAAAAAAATTACCAAAAAACGACCAAAAAACTACCAAAAAATTACCAAAAAAATTACAAAAAATTTACAAAAAAATTACCAAAAAATTACTAAAAATCACTAAAAAACTACCAAAAAATTACAAAAAATTACCAAAAAATTACCAAAAAATTACTAAAAATCACCAAAAAACTACCAAAAAATCACAAAAAAATTACAAAAAAGTTACCAAAAAATTACCAAAAAACTACCAAAAAATTACCAAAAAACTACAAAAAAATCACCAAAAAATTACCAAAAAACCCCCGAAAATTTACAAAAAATTACCAAAAAAACCCAATACACGGGGCAAGGGGGAGGAAACAAACTACCAAAGGGCAGGGAGGGGATTCCAAGGAATCCCGAAGGAGGGAAGAGGAGTTGGTTGGGATTTCCCCGTCCCCAGCACACGCACCTCCCTCCGTGTTGTAGCAATAGGCTGTGTAGTGTCCTGAGCCAAACCCCTTCCCGTGATGCATCACCACAGCCGAGAGGTCATAGACAAAGGTCTCTGTGGCAAGGGAGGCCAGAGAGTCCCTGCAGCAGTAAGGTTCCATGTTTAATACCTGCTCAAAGAGGACATGGACCCCGATCTTCTCGCGGTGATTGCGCTCAGACCACCTGCCAACACAGAGCACACGCTGGCATCCGCTGGGGGCACGCAGAAATCCTGGGGGTTTCACCCCAAAATCACCCACAGCCACCCCGCACATAGAGCTGCTTGTGATGCTTGGGGTGTTTGTTGTACCTGGGGTCTCCTGATAGCGAGGGGTTTTGGTTTAGGGGGGTCTTCTCCGACTGTTGATGGTTTTTGTTTTAGATGGGGTCTCCTGAAATTGATGAGTTTTCATTTCAGATGGGGTCTCCTGACATTGTAATTTTAATTTTAGGTGGGGGTCTCCTGAAATTGATGGTTTTTATTTTAAATGGGGTCTCCTGAAATTGGTAATTTTTATTTTAGGTGGGGTCTCCTGAAATTGATGGTTTTTATTTTAAATGGGGTCTCCTGAAACTGGTAATTTTTATTTTAGGTGGGGTCTCCTGAAATTGATGGTTTTTATTTTAAATGGGGTCTCCTGAAACTGGTAATTTTTATTTTAGGTGGGGTCTCCTGAAATTGATGGTTTTTATTTTAAATGGGGTCTCCTGAAACTGGTAATTTTTATTTTAGGTGGGGTCTCCTGAAATTGATGGTTTTTATTTTAAATGGGGTCTCCTGAAACTGGTAATTTTTATTTTAGGTGGGGTCTCCTGAAATTGATGGTTTTTATTTTAAATGGGGTCTCCTGAAACTGGTAATTTTTATTTTAGGTGGGGTCTCCTGAAATTGATGGTTTTTATTTTAAATGGGGTCTCCTGAAACTGGTAATTTTTATTTTAGGTGGGGTCTCCTGAAATTGATGGTTTTTATTTTAAATGGGGTCTCCTGAAACTGGTAATTTTTATTTTAGGTGGGGTCTCCTGAAATTGATGGTTTTTATTTTAAATGGGGTCTCCTGAAACTGGTAATTTTTATTTTAGGTGGGGTCTCCTGAAATTGATGGTTTTTATTTTAAATGGGGTCTCCTGAAACTGGTAATTTTTATTTTAGGTGGGGTCTCCTGAAATTGATGGTTTTTATTTTAAGTGAGGTTTCCCCTCTGATATTGAGGGCTCTTGTTTTAGGTGGGGTCTCCTGTCATTGATAATTTTTATTTCAGATGGGGTCTCCTGAAATTGTAATTTTAATTTTAGGTGGGGTCTCCTGAAATTGATGATTTTTATTTTAGATGGGGTCTCCCGAAATTGATGGTTTTTATTTTAAGTGAGGTTTCCCCTCTGACATTGAGGGGTCTTGTTTTAGGTGGGGTCTCCTTCTGCCATTGGTAATTTTTGTTTTAGACGGGGTCTCCCCATGCCATTGAGGATTTTTATTTCAGATGGGGTCTCCTGCCATTGATGGTTTTTATTTTAAGTGGGGTCTCCTGAAATTGGTAATTTTTATTTTAGATGGGGTCTCCCGAAATTGATGGTTTTTATTTTACATGAGGTTTCCCCCCTGACATTGAGGGTTCTTGTTTTAGGTGGGGTCTCCTTCTGCCATTGATAATTTTTGTTTTACATGGGGTCTCCCGAAATTGGTAATTTTTGTTTTAGATGGGGTCTCCCCGTGCCATTGATGGTTTTTATTTTAGGTGGGATCTTCTGAAACTGATGATTTTTATTTTAGGTGAGTTTTCCCCCTGACATTGATGATTTTAATTTTAGATGGGGTCTCCCGAAATTGATGATTTTTATTTTATGTGAGGTTTCCCCCCTGACATTGAGGGTTGTTTTAGGTGGGGTCTCCCCCTGTCGTTGATAATTTTTGTTTTAGATGGGGTCTCCTGAAATTGATGGTTTTTATTTTAGGTGGGGTCTCCTGAAATTGATGATTTTTATTTTAGGTGGGGTCTCTTTCTGCCATTGATAATTTTTGTTTTAGTTGGGGTCTCCCTGTGCCATTGATGGTTTTTATTTTAGGTGGGGTCTCCCGAAATTGATGATTTTTATTTTAGGTGGGGTCTCCTTCTGCCATTGACAATTTTTATTTTAGATGGGGTCTCCTGAAACTGATGATGTTTATTTTAGGTGGGGTCTCCTGAAATTGATGATTTTTATTTTAAGTGAGGTTTCCCCCCTGACATTGAGGGTTCTTGTTTTAGGTGGGGTCTCTCCCTGTCACTGATGATTTTAATTTTAGGTGGGGTCTCCTTCTGCCATTGACAATTTTTATTTTAGGTGGGGTCTCCTGAAATTGATGATTTTTATTTTAGGTGAGTTCTCCCCCTGCCACTGATGATTTTAATTTTAGGTGGGGTCTCCCCATGCCATTGAGGATTTTTATTTTAGGTGGGGTCTCCTCGTGCCATTGATGGTTTTTATTTTAGGGGAGGTCTCCTGCCATTGATGGTTTTTATTTTAGGTGAGGTCTCCTGACATTGATGGTTTTAATTTTAAGTTGGGTCTCCTCCTACCACTGATATTTTTTGTTTTAGGTGGGATATTGTTGAGCCAGATTTCTCCTGTGACCACCTTTCAAATCCTCAGTTCTACCAAGAAAACCCCCCCATACCCAGCCTAACCACTTTAGAAACTTGTCCTAATATTTTAAGCTTTTCCTGCTTTTTATCCAGCAGGCAAACACCCAATATTGGCATTTAACTCTCAACCTCCCACCTTCAACAAATCATTCACTCAACTTACTGACTTCTCCTCCCAAGCTGCCTGCANAATTTTAAGTTGGGTCTCCTCCTACCACTGATATTTTTTGTTTTAGGTGGGATATTGTTGAGCCAGATTTCTCCTGTGACCACCTTTCAAATCCTCAGTTCTACCAAGAAAACCCCCCCATACCCAGCCTAACCACTTTAGAAACTTGTCCTAATATTTTAAGCTTTTCCTGCTTTTTATCCAGCAGGCAAACACCCAATATTGGCATTTAACTCTCAACCTCCCACCTTCAACAAATCATTCACTCAACTTACTGACTTCTCCTCCCAAGCTGCCTGCAAACTCGAGGAAAACTCAAAGAAATTAAGGATTAATATGCACCAAATGTGGCAGAAAACACCCTGCAAACAGGCAGCACGAGAGGGTAGCACAAATCTGATGGCTCACGAGTTACACAGCTGCCTCTAGCAGGAATTTAGAGAAGTTAAGGGCTCACTTTTGGTCACTTTTTCCCCAAAAAACCAGGGCCCAGTGGCTCACCTGAAGCGTTTAAGGTGCAGCCGGAGGACCTGAGGTAGTCTGTAGATCAGCAACTGCTTTTTAGCTTCACTCAGAACAAGAGGTTTAGGAGAAGACTTTCGCCGTTTGCCTGCCAAAAAAAAAAAACCACCGACCCCAAAAACCCCAAGGCAAAGATGATTAGGATCCAATTAATTCCCCAAAGAGGAAAAACCAGCACAGGGTGAACTCTTTTATCCCTGCACTGTGGGGATGGCCACAGGAATAAACATTTCTGAATTCCTCCAGAGAGCTTGTGTGGGGTCAAAACTCTCCCTTCTCCTCAGCACACAAACATTTGTCACCTCTGAGCTGCTCCTGCTGGAAAAACACCAGGAATATTGAGCCAGAGCTCAGGCCAAAGATATCCTGGGCTGTAACAGTTCCAGCAGGTGAATTGCAGCACATAAATATTCGATATTTTCTTCTCTCTGCTGCTTTGAGCTTCTCACAGAAGCTTTTAGCAGCAGGTTCCAGCAGCTCGAGAGCATTAAGAGAAGGCACAAAATGCTCCCAGCAACAGCAAAGCTGGAGAAGAGGGAGAATTCCTCCCTCCTCTTCCCAGTGATTCCTCTTCCCAGGAAAGACAGGTGGCTGCCAGAGCAGTTCCCAATCAGGACTGTACCTGTTAATTGGATTTGTGCCCCTCAGTGCAGCCCCAGCTCAGAGCAGATGGGGGCTGCTCCTGCAGCAGGTCCAACACTCAGTGCCCTGACTGCTCCTGGCACCTGGGGCCTTTTCCCTGACTTTTTCCAGCTGGAAAATGCTCCCTGAGCAATTTAGAATTCCTTAGCCATTCAGAATTCCTTAAAAGCCATTTCATTCTGAAATAGCCATGAAAATTCATTTCTTTTTTTTTTTTTTCCTCCTCCCAAAGAAATCAAAGCAAACTGAGTTAGGATGAAGCTGAACTCGCACAATTTGTGGATCAGGATTTATTCCAGGCTCTGTTCCAAGCACATCCACTCAGGGATTATATCCCAACATCCTGGGAAGATGTTTGGTAACAGATTTCCCATTTGATGGAGAACAGATCCCTGCAAGTATTTGCTGCTCCAGCTGCCACTCAAACCATGGGCATTTTCCTCCTGAGGGAATGAACATTTGCCATAAATCCCTGCATGGGAAAGAATTCCAATTCCAAGGAATTGCAATCGTGCCTGAGGATATAAAGTGATTTTCGGGGATAAAAAAGGATCTTTCACTCCAAGCTGAATCCAATTCTGGCTGAGCACAGCACAACACCTCACTAATAACACATTCCCAGGATATTCCCAGCTCTGTGCTTCCTGAGAAAATGCCCATGGAGAGTTAAAACTTCCACCTGGCACCTTGAGAACTTTGATTTCTGGCTCAGGGATTCACTAAAGAACAGGCAGCACAGAGGTGATGTGTGAGAAAAGCTTTCCTGCCATGCAGAGATGAGCAAAGTTCCTTCTTTTGCCTTGAAATCCAAAAAAATTCTCACTAAAAAATTCTTCAAGTCCTCTCCAGCACAAGGGAGAGCAGCTCTGAACATGCTCGTGGTTAAACCTGTGGGGAATTGTGCTGCTGGGTGGCAGAGATGAGAGAAAAATAATGTGTCAGATGGAAAAATGACATGGCACAGGCAGAAAGTGACATGGCAGGGCCAAAAAATAACATTTCAGAGGTAAAAAAGACACACCAGAGGCAAAAAATGACATTGCAGAGGCAAAAATGACATGGCAGAGGCAGAAAGTGACACGGCAGGGGTAAAAAGTGACAAGGCAGGGGTAAAAATGACATGGCAGGGGTAAAAAGTGACAAGGTAGGGGCAGAAAGTGACATGGCAGGGGCAGAAAGTGACAAGGCAAGGGCAAAAAGTGACACGGCAGGGGTAAAAAGTGACATGGCAGGGGCAGAAAGTGACAAGGCAAGGGCAGAAAGTGACATGGCAGGGGCAAAAAGTGACACGGCAGGGGCAGAAAGTGACACAGCAGGGGTAAAAATGACATGGCAGGGGCAAAAAGTGACACGGCAGGGGTAAAAAATAACATTTCAGAGGCAAAAAAGACACACCAGAGGCAAAAAATGACATGGCAGAGGCAAAAAATGGCCCATCAGAGGCAAAAAAATGACATTTCAAATCGAAAAATGACACGGCAGAGGCAAAAAATGACACGACACAGCCAAGAAATGACACATCAGAGCCAAGAAATGACACATCAGAACCCAACCAGAGCCCGAAGGAGCCGAAGCCACCAAGAGGAGGAACCCAACCAGCAGCAGCAGGCAGGAAAAGGAGCTCTGCCCACCCATGGCAGCCCCAATCCGTGTTTCCAGGCACGCAGGAGGTGTCCCCTGGCAGGGGACAGCCCCAGCCCCACTCACTGTTGCACTGGTCACAGGCGTAGATCCTCCCCTCCAGGGCCTCGGTCTCGGTGAATTTGGCCAACATCTCGGTGAGGAGGCACTCAGCCTGATGCACTGGGACAAGCCCCTTCTCCAGGGAGTGGTAACGCTCTGGGAATTCCAGGGAAAGGTCCCAGAAGGGCTCCACCGTGTTGGATTTGTAGTTGCACGTCCTGCAGGTGACCTGAGGAAGGGATAGGGTGTAGTGGTTTATCACTATTTATTTAGCAGAGCAGCTCCACAGATAAAGATCTGGAAATATTTTTTTTTTTATGTCCAGTGTGAAATAATTTAAATTTTTTTTCTCAATTTTCAAAGAAAAATCTTTTGCCTTTGTGGGATTTATTTCCTTCCTTGCCAAAATACCTTTAGAGAAGAAACACCAACTCTCAGGCATCTGGGATCTGTTTTCTGCTACAAAAAGTCAGCATTTTTCATCCAACCTTCCTTCCACCGTCTCTTTTCTTGCCCTGAATATTCAAAGTGTCCAATTCCTTTAATCATTTGCCTGCTATGTAAAAACGATTCATGGAAGGAGCTTGAAAGGATCAATTTTAGGTGTGCTGGTTTTCTGATGTCACCTCAGTGCATCAGAAATAACAGCAGGGAAGTTTTCATGGAATTACTGAGGCTGGAAAAACCCTCCAGGGTCATCAATCTGTGCCTGATCCCCACCCTGAGCACTCAGTGCCACGTCCAGGTGACACCTCCAGGGATGGGCACTCCAAACCTCCCTGGGCAGCCCTTTCCAACCCTTTCCATGAGGAAATTCCTGCTGATGTCCAACCTGAGCCTCCCCTGGCCCAGCCTGAGGCCGTTCCCTCTCCTCCTGTCCCTGTTCCCTGGGATAAAATCCCAAATCCCCCCCGGCTGCCCCCTCCTGTCAGGGAGTTGTGGAATGAGAAGGTCCCTCCTGAGCCTCCTTCTCTCCAGGCTGAGCCTCCCCAGCTCCCTCAGGATTTCTCCAGACCCTTCCCAGCTCCCTCAGGATTTCTCCAGACCCTTTCCCAGCTCCCTCAGGATTTCTCCAGACCCTTCCCAGCTCCCTCAGGATTCTCAGCTCCCTCAGGATTCTCCAAACCCTTCCCAGCTCCCTCAGGATTCTCCAAACCCTTCTCCAGCTCCCTCAGGATTTCTCCAGACCCTTCCTAAGCTCCCTCAGGATTTCTCCAGACTCTTCCCCAGCTCCCTCAGGATTTCTCCAGACCTTTCTCAGCTCCCTCAGGATTCTCTAGACCCTTCCCCAGCTCTCTCAGGATTTCTCCAGACCCTTCCCAGCTCTCTCAGGATTTCTCCAGACCCTTCCTCAGCTCCCTCAGGATTTCTCCAGACCCGTCTCAGCTCCCTGAGGATTCTCCAGACCCTTCTCAGCTCCCTCAGGATTCTCCAGACCCTTCCCAGCTCCCTCAGGATTTCTCCAGACCCTTCCCAGATCCCTGAAGATATCTCCAGACCCTTCTCAGCTCCCTCAGGATATCTCCAGACCCTTCCCCAGCTCCCTCACTGCTCCTCCACTTAGAGGCAAAAACTGAGCACAAGAAGAGCCAGCAGAAGGGAAAGGAGCTCAAGTGCACAAAAGGGGGTTTGAAATTCAACACAGCACTTGCACACCAGGGTTCCAGGAGCAGAATAAACAGCTCAGGAGTTATTTATAGCAGATCTCAGTAGCAGATAAATTCCACTGATTTGTATCTTCACACCACAACAGGCTCTGACCCAAGCACAACACAGCAGCCAAGGGCTGAGAGACACAACTGAGCACAGAATGGTGAGGAGCCCACGAGAAATTAAGAGTGGAAATGATTCAAATGAACCTGAGCTCTGCTCTCTGTGACAGCACCCAGGGAATGGCTGCAGCTGTGCCAGGGGGATTTAGGTTGGATAATGGGAAAGGTTCTTCCCCCAGAGGGTGCTGGGCACGGCCCTGAGGCTGCCAGAGCTCCAGGAGGGTTTGGACAGCGCTGCCAGGGATGCCCAGGGTGGGATTTTGGGGTGTCTGGGCAGGGCCAGGGGTTGGATTTGATCCCTGTGGGTCCCTTCCAGCTCAGGTTATTCTATAATGACATGAACCACAACTTCAGGCATCATTTCCCTGAAAGCTGAAAGCTTTACCCAGAAAAATCCACCTTTTCATCTCGAAAATCCTAAAAATTGCTGAGCTCAGTGGCTCAGGGAAGGGTGACAGAAATCGTCCTGCCAACACACAGAACACACCTCGTGTCTGATCTTGCAAACCACCAGTTCTGCTCCCATTTAACTTCTCCTGGAAAGCAAAGGGAGCTGGGACTTTCAAAATGCCTGGAGGATTTTGGGGCTCTCGGGGTCTTCCTTGTGGGGAATGACACATTTCCAACAAGGAACAAGCACAGGAAAAAGAGACCAAACAGCACCACAGGCATTTTCACCTCCCACACAAACCTTTGTTAAGAACATCCAGTGCCTCTTGTGCTGGCAAAAAAAAAAATTGTCACAAAGAGTTTGTCCTTTAAAGCACCAGAGGTGCCTCATCCTGTTCAGAAAGGGGCAAAACGAGCGCAAAGGCACCTTAAAAACACATTCAAACCTTAAAAGCAAGAGCTCAGGACTTCTGTATTTGTGCAGGTTTCATCTTGTAGCAGCAGAATTGAAGTGAATTTGGGATTAATGTGACAAGGATGGAAACAGTGCCACCTGCACAGCAACCCAAAGGATTTTTTTTTTTTGGGAGTTGCTCCTAAGCCACTCCTTAACGGGATCCTCAACACACAGAGCCTTTGCTCCTCGCTGTGAACGGCTCCAACTGGAGCTGTGGAAAAGCAATTCCATACCTGGCTGAGCAACTGCCCATGGAAAATGGTGTTGACCACCTTGAGGACCTGCTTGGTGAGCTTCCTCTGCGAGAAGGGGATGAGGATCCTGCGCTTGGTCCCCTCCGACTCCAGCTCCTGCTGGACCTTGTCCAGCAGCTCGCAGAGGAATTCCTGAGCGTCCTGCTGGTCGTAGCCACGGAAGGCAGGGATCAGGCTCCACACGGAGTGCAGCATGGCAAAAGGGGACACCAGGGCCCACTTGCCAGACCACATCACTCTGAAGAGGGTGTGCAGCTCGTGGCAGAGGGAGATGTGCTTTGAGCTCGGCTCCTTGGGCTGGATCAGTTCTAAACTCCGGCTTATGGAGGAGCCCCCGTTTAGGCCAGCTGGTGAGCTCTGAGTGCCAGATGATCCCACCTTGTCAGGCTTCCCTGGCTCGTTAGCAGCAGCCCCGTTTGCCAGTCTGCCAGGCATCCTGGCCCTCCCGTTCACAGTTTTAGCTAAAAGTTCTTCCGTTTCACAGAGATCAAGAGTCAAGAAACATTCTCGGAACTTCTGGAGGTGGCTGAGCACCTGCAGGATGGAGTTCATGTAACAAGTGTTGCCCAGGTTCCTCAGCCCCGTCACCCCGGGCGTCATCAGGGGCTGGCGCCGGATGGAGTAGAACTGCTTCAATCTGCTGCTCTGCACCTGCCTTGAGGTAGGGGAAGCGGTGGCCACCTCCCTGAATTTCCTTGGGATCAAGCTCTCCCTGTGCACGTGGGACAGCAGCCTGGCACTCTTCCTCGGGGGGGTATTCGCCAGCTCCTCCAGCAGCTGCCTCTTCATCTCCTGCCGCCGCTGCCGAGCCGCCTCCTTCTTCTTCTCCAGCTCCTCCAGCTGTTTTTTTTCCTTTAATTTCAGCTGCCCCCGGGAGCTCTTGTGGAACCAGGTGCGCAGAGCCCTCGCCAGCAGGGCCTGGCGCCGGTGCCACAGCGCCGTGAGCATCTGTGACTGGCCCTGAGGGCTCCTCCTCCACGCGTCCTCCGCCAGCGCCATGGAGCGCAGCGTCCTCCCGCTCCTCTGCCCCTTGATGGCCGACAGGGAGCTCCTCAGCAGCTTCAGGTCCCCCTCGGGGTTGTCGTTGAGGACGTAATCCTGGCAGAGGTAACAGAAGACGTAGAGGTCGTGCACTTCCATGGCCAAGGGGTGCCGGGTCTCCTGGAAGTGCCTCAGGGCGTGTTCCTCGATGTAGCGGCCGCAGGCCACGTGAGAGCACTTGAGGCAGGCCCAGAGTGACTCGGTGGTGTGGCAGTCCACACACTGCCACTTCTGTGGGTTCAGGATCGAGTGGTCCTGGGCGAGTCGTAGCCGCCCCACATGTTTGCATCTATCCATGTCTCACAGGAGGAGTCGCTGCTCCGAGCTGGGGAGGCAAAAAAACACAAGGGAAAGGATTTGAGAGCCGTGATTTGGATTTGAAATCTCTTTTCATAAAGCCATGGGATATCCTGACTGCAAGGGAACCACAAGGATCATCAGATCTGACTCCTGGCCCTGCACAGGACACCCCCGATTCCCCCCAAATTTGCATCTATCCATGTCTCACAGGAGGAGTCGCTGCTCCGAGCTGGGGAGGCAAAAAACACAAGGAAAAGCATATGAGAGCTGTGACATGCATTTGAAATCTCTTTTTGTATCATCAGGGAATATTCTGGCTTGGAAGGATCATCAAGAATCATCAGATCTGACTCCTGGCCCTGCACAGGACACCCCCGATTCCCCCCAAATTTGCATCTATCCATGTCTCACAGGAGGCATCGCTGCTCCGAGCTGGGGAGGCAAAAAACACAAGGAAAAGGATATGAGAGATGTGACATGCATTTGAAATCTCTTTTCGTATCATCAGGAAATATCCTGACTTGGAAGGATCATCAAGGATCATCAGATCTGGCTCCTGGCCCTGCACAGGACACCCCAAATTCCCCCCATATTTGCATCTATCCATGTCTCACAGGAGGAGTTGCTGCTCCGACCTGGCAAGGAGGCAAAAAAAACACAAGGGAAAGGATTTGAGAGCTGTGACACGCATTTGCAATCTTTCCATAGAGCCATGGGATATCCTGACTGGAAGGGAACCACACGGATCATCAGATCTGGCTCCTGGCCCTGCACAGGACCCCCCAAATTCCCTACCCTTGCATCTATCCATGTCTCACAGGAGGCATCGCTGCTCCGAGCTGGGGAGGCAAAAAACACAAGGGAAAGGATTTGAGAGCTGTGACACGCATTTGCAATCTTTCCATAGAGCCATGGGATATCCTGACTGGAAGGGAACCACACGGATCATCAGATCTGGCTCCTGGCCCTGCACAGGACACCCCAAATTCCCCAGCAGGAGGAGTCGCTGCTCTGACCTGGGGAGGCAAAAAAATACAAGGGAAAGGATTTTACAGCCGTGATTTGGATTTGAAATCTTCTCATAGGGTCATGGGATATCCTGAGTCGGAAGGGGGCCAAAAGGATCATCAAATCTGACTCCTGGCCCTGCACAGGACACCCCAAATTCCCACTGTTTGCCTGAAAGTGTTACCCAAGCACTCCTTGAGCTCTGGGCAGTGCCCACTGCCCTTCCTCTGTACCACACCTATGAAAACATCGACATCTTTTTGTGTCAATCCCTCAACCAACACCCTTATTTCTGCACAGGTTTTTTTGAAAAGCAGCTTTTAGCACCGGTGAGAGGTCCTGAATGGACAAGGTCTAAGGAATAAAACTCAGTCTTGTCTCCAAAGGCTGCCCCACACAGCTGCCAGAATGTCTGATCCAACCTGAAGGGCTTCCACAGAGAGAAAGATTCACTCAGTCCACACATACATCTGCTCTTTAGCTGCCCCCTTGCCATGGATACATCCAAAAGGAATTTGGGAGTGGAATGGTGTCACCAGGAACCAGGCTGAGGTTCCCCACTCCAGGCAGAAGCCATGAAAACATCAGGTAATTGTCACAACCAGAGCGTTTGTCCTCAGGCTTCACCTCCAGCCCCCGAATCCTCAGATTTCCCACAGCCTCCTGAACATTCCAATGGGGAAAAAACCCAGCTTGGAAA
This sequence comes from Falcunculus frontatus, assembly GCA_013398115.1. Classification (NCBI taxonomy): domain Eukaryota; kingdom Metazoa; phylum Chordata; class Aves; order Passeriformes; genus Falcunculus; species Falcunculus frontatus. The sequence goes on from VZRV01003442.1 coordinate 17,129, forward strand.
TAGGAATCAGCAGGAAGACACACACACACACAGAAAAAACAACTGGTTTTACTCAATGATTCTTGGAACTGTGGGGAAATCAAAGCTGGGGTGTGAGAAGGTGCAAAGAGCGTTTGCTCCTGCATCGTTTGATAAATGATTCCCAGTGAATCCCAGCGCTGTGGATCCCTTTTTTCCAGTCCCTCCAAGGCTCTGCTGCCAGGGAAGGAGGTCAGACCCACACAGGTTACTCACTGAGTGCAGGTTACACATCCTTTCCTCCGTGACGCTGCGTCCCGGGCGTGGAGCAGCCCCATCTTCCCAAGGAGCGCCGGTGGATCTCGGAGAATTTAATTACTGGGAAGTCCTCACTGCAAGGCAGCTTCAAAGCCCTGGAGAGAGAGGGAAAATATCCTGGTGATGCACACAAACCATCCCTGGAACGCTGGCAAGGCTGGTCTGGAGCATCATTAACCCCTCAGTGCAGAGAGAACTCATTTATTCCAGAATTCTCTGGAATTACCTCCAGGATCCTGAATTCTCAGATGTTTGGACACATCACACACAAGAGGCACTCTGGAATTTCATTCTCTGCTTTCATTTCTTTTTGGGCAGGCTGTAAAAATCTGCTGATCACATGTAGCCTCTTCATCGGGAGGCTTTTGTAGTGGATGACCCAACATATGGCAGAGGGAAAAAATGGGAGTTAAGGGAAAAAAAAAACCCAAAAAAAAAAGGGAGGAAAAACGTGCCCCTCCTGTGATCACTTGGATTTTTGGCTGCTTCGATCACTTGGTGAGAGACAGGGGGAGGAGAAGGGGGAAAAGATTGAAAAAAAAAGAAAAAGCTGTGCTGAATTAAATTTCATTTCTAGGTGGTTCTTCAAACAATAAAAAGGAAGCAGTGAGGAGTTGTCAGGTGGGAACTGCAACAAAGTGAGAACCACAGAGAAGAGAAAAATGGGAAAAAAACAGAGGTAGAAGAGACTGGAAAAATGGATCTGTTGGAATAATCCACGAGAGACTGAATTAAGCTGGTGACACAGGGACCTGGCACACAGAATATTTGGTTAAAACATCATTTTATGAGGTGCAGAGTTTAACACTTGCCAAAGCTCTGAGGCAGGGATTGAGCTCTCACCTGCACGGGTGGGCAGGGACCCAGCCAGGCTAAGGAAATGTATTTTTAGTGGCCCCAAATGATGCAAATTTGCTTTAATTACCATCTTTATCAGTGATATTGCTGTTGAGGATGGAATCTCTTAGAGAAAAATCAGATCTCTTCAGTTCTTTCTGCTGGACTCCACATGAAAGCTCAAGTGGCCACTTCAGCACCCAAAGAACCATTGAGGTTTTTATTTAAAGCAGCTCAGAAATTCCCACATCTCCCCTGGGCTGGGCTCATTCCCTCCCAAAATCCAGGACCTGGAAAGGAACCTTTGGAAATCCTGAGCTAAACAAAGGATTGATTTGGTCTCGTCTTTCCAAGTTAGAAACATCCCTTTCCCACCTTTTTCCCTCCCCGAGCTTTTTTTTCTCCTCTTTCTTCTTAATTTTTCTCTTCAGGTCTGGATATAAAAATCATGGAATTTTTTTTTTAGGATCCTGTCTAGCCTCGGTGAGAGCAAGTGGCAGAAATTCCAGCTTGCAGGAGTACAGACACTGTGGTAACATTGACAGCCTTCATTTACATAAAAGAATACTAATTATGTTGTATCATCAACATCTGTGATTCTGCTCACTGCCATATGCGACAGTGTGGGGAATTTAACCCTTGAGCCTCCCCCCAGCGCATGAGATTTGTACTTTGAAACAAAAAATGGGCCTTAAAGACACAATTTTCCAGGGATTCGTCAAGTAGCTGGTTGCTCACGGGCTCTGTGAAGTCTCAGCACACGAAATTTTCAAAAAACACTGAATTTATCCTCAATTTCCAAGGATGAAGAGCTGCTGGGTTCAGCTGGGTACCAGGCTCCCAGGAAATCAATCCCACAGCAGATCCAGGGCATTAAGGAATCGTGTTTGACAATGCAGGAGGCTGTCAGGAGATAAATCAGCAGCCTTTTGTCAACTGCTTTGGCTTTTCCTGTGCTGGGCCAGGAGATTTCCTGCTTGGAAAGGGGAAGAGATTCCCAAACACCTCTGTCAGCTGACAAAGCAGCTTTGTTATGTCTAAATTCAGGAATTCTCAGCACAAAAGCATCTTTGATGTTGCATTTGATATCCCCCACCTGGTTCTTCTTAGGCATCCATAGATAATTCCCTTGCAAATCCAAGCCTTAATTCCACATACATCTGAAAGTTGGGAAGAAAAATGCTGTTTATTCAACCCCAAACCATTTGAATGAGAGGTTTTTTCCTCGAAAGTGAGGCTTCTCCACCCACCACGCTTCAGAGTTCTTCTTCCCATTCAAGATTTCTCTTGCTGACTCATATTTTTGACTCTTTCCATGAAAAAAAAAAAAAAGAAAAGGATTGGAATCAGCTCTCACACGTTCCAAAGGCAGCTGGAGCAGCTGCAGGTCCAGCCCTGCATCCCCCACACACCACAGAGTGAAATAAATCCCTGGAAAAGCTTGGCACATGACTAAGGAGAGAAGTTTTCCTCTCTTTTCCATGTCTGCACAAACACTTTGCCACAATCTCCTCGCAGGAACAGAGAGCTCCCAGTGGGAATGACAGAGCTGGGATTAAAGGAGAACGGGATCCGTGAGTCAGAACCTGAAAACACCAGCACGAGGTGGGGGGAAAAACAAACCCTGCAGAGATCACAGGGCTGGAGCTGCTTCAGAGATCCCAAATTGCTGCCGTGGATGGGACAAGCCACGAGCAAGGGCAGGATTTAAGGGTGGGGAATGAACAGCTCGGGAGTTTAAAAGCTTTGGAAATAAACACTCAGAGTTGTGCTCTTTGCAATTATCAGGTTAACTCTTGGGTTTGCATTTGTTTTTTTCCATAAGGGTTGGTGTCATTTTAAGGAATCTCTGTAAAATCCTCTTTTCTCACCTACTTAGATGTTTTCCAGAGAAGGGCTGGGGAAGGAAAAGAGGGAGAAGGAATCACTTGGAGCACTGCAATACACTAAAGATGAGTAAAACTGAAATAAAAGAACAGGGAATAAAAGGAAAAGAGAGGTATTAGTTTGGCTAATAACATTTTAGAGACTATTTGAAGACTTCTCACCTTGTAAATCACTTAAACACTGGGGCAAACCCCACTTTCTTTTCCTTGCATGGCTCATCATCCTGGAAAAAAACCTCATGGCAAGATCCTCTAACAGCTTCCAGAACCAAATGCAGCAGGAACAATTTGGCTGCTGACCCTAAAAGAGTGTTACAAGAAACCACACGAGTTCACTCTGCTCCTTTGTGCCATTGTTGCACATTTGGAACCTGATTAAAGCCATCTGCAGGGATCTGTTGACAGCAGCTACTTTCTTTTTCTAAATAAATCTGCAAGAAACCAAAAGAACCAGCTCAGAGGCCAGGAGAGGTGCTGGATGTTTGACCCTGGAACGATGCTTCTTTTATTTGTCCAAGAGGTGATTCCAGAATAAATAAAGAGTCTTCAGTGGCAGCACAAACTCCTGGAAATCATCTGCCAGGACAGGTGGGAAGCTCAGATTGAAGGATTCTTTCACTCATTCCTGCATCCCTCTCCTGGGAATGGCAGAAGTGAAGCACACAGCAGCACTGGGAACTGCTGCCACATTAAATAAAGCCCTTTTGCCTTCTTTTAAATCGTTTTTTTACAGCACTGTAGGGAAAAAAAATCCTTGGGTATCCTTTATTTCCATCAGAAGTACATCAGGAACGTACAGAATTTGGTCAAGTCATAGGGATAGGACAAGGGGGCCTTCAAACTGGAAGAGGGAAGGTTTAGGTTGGATATTGGGAAGAAATTCTTCCCCGGGAGGGTGGGGAGGGGCTGGGATGGAATTCCCAGAGAAGCTGGGGCTGTCCCATCCCTGGAAGTGTCCAAGGCCAGGTTGGAGCAGCCTGGGATAGTGGAAGGTGTCCCTGCCCTGGATGAGCTTTAAGATCCCTTCTCCAAAACCATTCTGGCATTCTGAGATTTTATGAAACAGCTTTAAAAATCTTGGATGCAAACCCCAAGCACTTCCCACTCTCCCACCTCAACAAACCGCTTTTTATGTGGAACTCTCCAATTCCTGCTGCAAACACTCAAAGAATGGAAATATGGGGATATCAGAGAGATCTCCAAGAATTCCACAAAACGATTTAAGAACATTCCTCCCCTGATTGTTGTAACCTCCCTGTTTGTGAGGCACCAATTATTGAACCAGATGTGTAATGCAAAGTTGTAATCTGAGCTGCACAGAAAAATGGGAATAAAATCCTGCTCCAACATCCACGTTCCAGTTCTGGCAGGAGCTGTCCCAGGAGGCAGCCCCAGCAAAATCCTTTGTTTACGGAATTCCAGAATTAATTAGGTTGGAAAAACCTCCAGGATCATCAACCTGTGACTGATCCACGCCCATCCCCAGAGTGCCACATTCCTTGGATACCTCCAGGGATGGGGACTCCAAACCTCCTTGGGAAGCCCCTTCCAATTCCTGACCACCCCTTTCCATGGAGAAATTCCTCCAGAATTCTTCCTTACTTCTCGAAGACACCAGAAATGCCAATTTTTCAAGGGAAAATCCCTCATATCATTGATATTCTGTTAGGAAATAGGGATTGCTGCTCCAAGGAAGGAGTGTCACCACCACACCCCCTCATCCCCTGTCCTTAGAGACCCTCGTGGTCCAGAATTACTCACTCACAGCATGGAAAACACTCAGGAAAAGAGGCAGAAAGCTCATTTTCCTTCTCCTTCTCCAAAAATCCATCAGGGCTTCTCCTTTTTCTCCTCTCGTTCAAACCCTGCTGGGTTCAGGCTTTCAAATTCCTCCTCTGAGGAACAACAATGGCCAGGGAGATTTTTCCAGAGAGATTTTCCCAGTTATTCTGGAGCTCTTTTCCCGAAAACTGTCAGTTCTCTATCCCACAGCTGCTGCCTTCCCTCTCTCCAGGATGACACAACAGCCAAATTACAGGTGAATTAACAAGGAAAAAAGAGGAAGGCACAGAAGAAGACAAATCCTCCACCTGAATCTCACCAAATCCTGAGAATTCCCATCTTTCTCCTGCCAGGAGGGAGCTCAGGATCCTCCAGGAGCCATGGAAGAGCTTCCTGCTGGATTCAGCTGGTGGATACAGGCACTGGAGGACTCCACACCCCACCCAAACTCCAGCTCTGGCCTCAAGGGAGATTGAGGAAAACGGGATTTTCCTGCCAACTTTGCCAGCAAGTTCAGGTTTATAAACTCCTCTCAGTTCATTCCAACTCTGGAAGTGTTCAACTCTTCCTGGGAGCTCCCAAAATCCCCTCTAGGCTCAAACACGGAATTCTCAGGAATCTGTTTGAAAAGAAATATTGAAAAACCCCAACCAAACCCCCCCAAAAAAGTCAAACAACCCAAAGCACTCGGATTAGGAAAATCCTATTCCCTGGACTGGCAGCATTTTTGATGGGAATAAACAGGATTTCTGCAGGATTTGGTTGTCTGAACCTCTCAGGAAGCTGAAGTTGGTGGATTTTGGCCCATCTTTGACTTGAGAGCACAACAAAAAATATAAATAAAGCATTTTCAGGTCCAACCTCCAAATCAACCAAACTGCTCAAGCACAGTGGAGTCCCAGGGAAGGAGCAAGGATGAAAAACCTCTTTTCCCTCAAACTCTGGAATTCTGAGCACTTTAGAAAAAAGCTTTAATGTCTTCAAGACCACTTTAAATACAACCTGGGGCCTCCTGTAAACTGGAATGTGCTGTTAGCTCACCTACAGTGAAAAGGGAATGAAATATTCCCCATGCCTAAAGCCTGGAATGGATAAAATAACCCAATCCTGCCTTTTTTTTGCTGCTCCCACCCATCATTCCTGGGGAATTGTCGAGCTGCACTACCCAAAACCACCTCCCTCTGCTTCCTGGTGAACTCCAAGGAGTTGGAAAAGCCACCAAGCTCCTTTGGGGTTGGTTGGGAGAGAAATTTATGACTCCCAACCAAAAGACTTGGCATTTTCCAAGAGCTGGAATTGCAGCTCCACACAAAGGGCTGCACATGTGTCTTCTATCCACATTCCTTCCCAATGAAGATCCCTGGGAATGGAGCAGTGGTTCAGGGTTTGGAAATAATCATGGAGAGGCAAAGAGGAGGTGAAATCCTTCAGTCCACGAAGGGATGAGTTGTTCTGTGTTTGCACTGCCAGGTAAATCCAGCCACACCAGTTAAAACTTGGAAGTTTTTAAAGTTTAAAGTATTTTAAAGATGAAATTGGAATGTTCTTATGGAGCCAAGCTCAGTTTCTCATCTAAGAGATGAATAAAAGTAAGTGACTAAAACCTCAAGTACCTCTATTTTTAATTTTCACCTCTTGACTTTGGCTTTAAGACTCAATTTAGAGGTGAAATATTGTCTATATATTCTTTAGGATCACTGAAAACAAACAAACAAACACGATCCATGTCCTACAGGTCCCTTAAAACGTGGGAATTGCTATTTAATGACCCTGGATGTTAAAAAGCATTGTTACCATGCTATTTGTGTCTTAGTTCATGGCTTTCTAGAAGTTAATTTCTCTATTTACTCCAGCACATAAAATCCCTTCTCCCCTTTCTCCATCCAGGTTTTATTTTTGGGATGGCTTTTGGAAGTGTCAGTAAGGTGGGAAACACGATCTGAACACAGATCTGGGCACGGAAACAATTCCTGAACAACTCCAGTCCTCCTGAACCAGTCCAAAGGGAAGCAACTCCCAGCAATTCCCTGCCTCTTCCATCTGGAGAAGCCTGAAGCAATTACAGCAAACACACACAATTGGAATTATCAGCCTGGAGCAGGAGAAAGAACGGAATTAGGACCGGCTGAGAGTCGATGCTGCCTGATAGAAAGTTCTAATTTCACTTTACACCCAGCTTGGCACAAGCCTGGAATTTCCAAAGAATTCTGTGTCCACAGTGGTGACAACAGCAGAGGGTGATGTCCCATATCCTGAAGTTTTCCACCCAAACATCCCTCCTGGAACAGCTCAGCAGGAGCAGGCAGGAGCAGAGCTTTAACGGCACAAAATCAGTGGCACCGACTCCAAATCCATGGAAAATTCACTTTTTTGTGCCTCCCCATCCCCAAACTGTCAGGATTCGCACCAAACCCAGCATCTTTGCTCCCCTTCACACTTCCCACTGCCCAGGGATCCTGCTCCAGGGACAGAGGCACAGGCAGGGATCTGTGCCCACGGAATAATTAACCAGGCACAGGTTAAACCAAATCATCCCAACGTGACAAAGCAGCAGCAGAGATCAGCAGCCTTTCCCTCGGATTCCCACCTTCCCTACCTTATCATTCCCTTTAATCACAGCCAGCCACACAAATCCCTACATTTTTCCAGCCTGCAGGAAGCGTTTTTGCTTTTCCCCACGCTCTTGAACCGTTATTATCCCACTCAGCACATCCCATTTATCACCAATCAGCAGGAAAACAACACATCCAGAGTTGAGGTTCACAGCAACAGTTCACAGATTATGTCTCAAAAATACCAAAAATCACACACTCAGCCTTTTCACAAGGAAAATCCTACCCCAATCCCATCCAGCTTCACAGTAACAACAACAAAATCCAACATCATTTTGGACTTGTTCACCTTTTCCAGCTTCACTGATTCCATGACTGCAAAGGCAGAGCCGGTTACATTCTGACCTCGAGCACCTTCAGCATTCCCAAACCTGATAAATTCTGTATCAAAACCCAGGGAATTTCAAGAAAACAAACCCCTCCATGGCACAGGGATGAGAGGAAGTTTGGCAGCTCCAGCACCTCGGGGTCCTCTCGCTGCCGCAGGGATCCACGAGCAGCCGCGGGATTCGGCAGCGGAATCCCAGCCTCTTGCAGGATCTCTTTGTGACAGACACAAAGAGGGATTACAGCACGGAGTGAACACTTGCTAAGTTCTGGGGAGTCCTCTGCTGTTCTTTTTGGAACACAATTCGCATCCATCCCGGCGAAATCTCCACCGGATTAGGGACGAACCCGTGGCGGAGGATGCAGGAGCGGATCTGGGAGCCATCGGTCACAGCGAGGTGTCAGAGCCATCTCCGAGGCAATAAAGCACCAGCCAAGCCCAGCAGGCTGTGCCTTATTATCTCCCCAGCCAGAAGGAACAGGCAAAGAGCATTAAAGAGAAGGGCACAATTCCACAGGCTGGGCTCGGAGCAGGGAAGGTGCCTCCGATGCGTTCGGGATCCCTGGACAAAAATAACGCTGGGTTTTGACAGCCCTCTCCGTTATTTGCTTTTTCTTCACTTGCCAATCAATTATTAGGGGTTTTTTTTAAAACCCCAAACGAGCGAGGCAGAACGGCAGCGAATTTTCTGTGGGTTTTGTAGCAGCAGCAAATTTTCTCTGGGTTTTAGAAATGCTGGGAATTGGTAAAAGGGAGTAAATCACAGCGATTTATCCAATTTATCCAAGCTCGGTGTTTTATTTGTCTGACCAACAAACCCCAAGGTGCTTGATGGTATTTAGGTACAGGATCCATAAGAATTCCCACATTCCCATGTGGAGAGTGCTGCTGTGTCCCCAGCTCTGGAAATAGCAGATCTCTGAGCCTTCCACTCAGACCCTGGGGCTCGACCAAGGGCTTCTGTGTTTTCTTGCCAACAAAGAATTAAGGGATTTACACATCCTCTTCCCCTGCTCAGCTGCTGGGCCTGTTTTGTGCTGGGAAAAGCGAATCCATCCAGCAATCCCTGCTCTTCCTCAGTGTCCAAACAGGGACCTGGAGCAGCATAAATAAAACCAAGGTTTGTGTTTTCAGCCCCAGCCTCACCCAAGGTTTGTGCCTCTGGTTTTTTGGTACAAAAGGAAGAATTTCACTTGTTCAAATCTACCTTTCCTCCCTGTTTCCTGATGGAATTATTCCTGATTTGCATATTAGGAATCCTGTTCTGGCTGAAATCCTTTTTTTTCCCCTGAATTACAGGCAGGATCTGAGTGGTGCCTTTGTCCTCCCCACAAGCCGAGGTCGGAAGCAGGACCCCGATTTGTGAACTCTCAGGTTGTTAATCTTCCTTAAGAACTGGAGATCAACCCAGGCCCCATTCTGCAGCATCTGGTATTTTAATAAATTATCCTCCTAAGAGGTTAAAGTTCACCTCCTCAATTTGTCCTGAGATGAAACAACAACAGGACAAGGAGAGCAAGGAGGGAGAGGTGAATTTGGGTTTGATGCCACAAGAAGCTGTTCCTAAACCCTCCCAATTTTAGGATAAACAGGGTATTTCCTTCCTCATTCTCACTCATTTCCACGTTATCCAAACCAGCAGGTCCAACCATCCTGGGAAGTGCAGGAAAAGAGCAGTGCAAATTCCAAAGGAGATTTTTTTTTTCCCCTTTTGAAAGCCACTTGCTGTTTCCACTCTCCATCGTGAATATTTTATCACCTCAAAATAAACTCTGGTGAGCAGATCTTCCTCCCTGCTCTGATTCAGGTGAATTAACTATTCTTAGTTAAATAGATTTGCTTCTAGTCTTAGTCTGATGACAGATTAACTCCTGACTGGTCGGATTATGGATTTACCTCTGGAACTAAATCACTTTTGAATCTGAGTTATAGCTATTAGTTCTTTATAGCTCAGCTGAACAGCTTTTAGTGCCTCCTTTGTGTTTTTGAAAGAATGATTAAACATCATTAAATCCAAGCTCAGGGCTCTTTCTCACAACTCCAGGGAATAAACAGCTGACTTAAGTTTTGTTTTTAAGAATAGTAGGGTTTTACACGGATTTTTTTTTCCGCATAATTAATGCCATTCTAAGTCTAGAATGGTTGTCCTTAAAATTAAAACATGTTTTTTGTGCTTTTGTGGTTTCAAAGGACATAACCCCCACTCTGTCCTCCTCACAACTCTCCAGATCAACCTGCTCTTTCCACATGGAATTCTCATTATTCTTCTCCAGCTGCAGAAGACACAAAAAAAAATCAGAGAATCACAGAATATCCTGAGCTGGAAGGGATCCACAAAAATCATGGAAGTCCAAATCCTGACCTCTATACAGCAAGCAGCATTTAAGCATGGTTTGCTCTTAAATGAAACTTGAACTGTTCCAAATATGACACCAGAAATGTCCCTGCCACCAGAAGAAGCAGCCTCTAAGAGGAATCTCAATAACAAAAATAAACCCACCTGTGACTGCCATGGAAAGTCACTGGATGGGAAACCTGGAGTATGGATGCTGAAATCCAGGATTTAGACTCCCTCATCCCTAATCAAGGGGTTTTTAAATAACACAGCTCAAATTTTGGTGAATTCATCTTTAAGCAGTTCCCTGAGCCAGCCACGACCTCTGAATTATTTAATTTCTCACTGTTAATGACTTGAAAACCCCTCAAACACCCAATTCCACCAACACCCCAACAGACACATGCATACACACAAATATTTATCCATATATATAAAAATACATCCTTGGATTTGTGTAATTCAATCCTTACACCACTCCCTCCATGCAAAAACCCACTGACTACTAAAACCCCGCAGTGACTACAAATACAACCAAAATTAATCAAAAAACAGCCACAAACTTCTCATTCCATGAGTTACATCTGAGGGGAGGAGGTTTTCATGCCCAATTTTATTTGCTGAAGTTCAGTGCATGAAGAAATGATCTGGTTTTGGGGAACTCCAGTGCAGAATTTATGAATAAAAATATAATAATAAGATAATGCTCGAGGTAGGAGCCAGCCACAAATCTCCATCGTTTTCTTCATACACACAGCACTTGGTATTTAACCTGCAGCACAAGGTGCAGTTCTAAACCAGCTGAAATTCCTGCATAAAGTCAATTCCAGCACCAGGCAAGAGCTGGAATGGGTCCAGCACATCCAAAAAAAGGATTTACAAGAGCACAGAGTGACAGGACAAGGGGGAATGGATTTAAACTGACAGGGAACAGGTTTGGATGGGATATTTAGGGAAAAATTCTTCCCTGTGAGGGTGGGGAGGCCCTGGCACAGGGAACTGTGGCTGCCCCAATCCCTGGAAGTGCCCAAGGCCAGGTTGGAGCAGCTTGGGATGGTGGAAGGTGTCCCTGGCCCATGGCACGGGTGGCACTGGATGGGATTTAAGGTCCCTCCTAACCCAAATCATTCAGGGATTCTGTGATTTAGCACAAACCCCAGTTTTGTCAGGAATTTACTGGAATGGAGTCAGGCTCAGAGACACCGATCCCTATCAGGAAAAAAACCAAAAAATGGGAACAAAGCCCCAGCAGCGCAGACCCAGAAGGCAGCACCGAGTGCTCTCCTCAGGACACTTTTAGGATTTCCAGCTAAAAGCCACTTATCACTTCATCACCCCACCCTGCCCAGCTCCTTCCACACCGCTTTTATTTCAACTCCAAACCCTCCAATTGTCTTCGGAGGCTTTTCAAAGCCTGGGAGAGAGGGGCAGAATGTAATTAGAGGACAGTATTTCTTCATCAAATCTAAAGCCGCCCACTGAAAGCGAGTGGGAAAATGCGGTCCCAAGGCAGCGCTGCTCCATGGAGGGGATGGATTTGCCTTTCACAGGGAATAAGGGATGGGAGCCGTGGTCACCGTTCCTTAATCAGCTCAGCTGATCCCCTATAGAACATCTCAATGCAGGGACACAGCTGTGGCCCATAACTCTTGGCTTGATCTTCCATGGTTTGGCCTGAAAAGCCTGAAAAGGGCAGAAATGCACTAAAGCTTTGCTCCAGTAAATTGGTCCTTTGAAAAAAAAAAAAACCCAACCCCATCCCTGGCTGCACCCGGAGGGGGGGAAAAAACAGCTTCTTTTTTTCCGTGCACACGGTTAGGGGTTGAGCGTGAAAGTTTTTGTGATCTCCACCACTCCCCCAAACCATTAGTTCCTTTTAAAAATCCAAGTTATTTAGCGATTCCAACCTTCTGTGGGGATTCCCGTGCCTGAGGATGTGCTTTTTCCTTTGGCATTTCAGTCAGCAAACTCCCAAAAACGCTGAAAAAACACCTCCTTAGTCAGAATCTTTCTTTAAATAGTCCATTTGTCATGACTGACACGTTACACAAGACACATTTCAGAGGAACTTGGAGCTGTCAGATCCCTGGATTCCAGCTCTCTGTCTCCATTTGGAAAAGCAGCTGAAAGCTGAATTACAGAGCCAAGCAGAGAGACAAGAAAAGTGCGAGCACCGTGGGGAGGAACAAGAAAAGCTCCCGGTTTTCAGCTATCTTTTACTTACTCAATAAAGCTCTTAAAAAGCCAGACTTCTCAGTGAATTACAGCATAATTACCTAATTAAAGGAACTCACCTAGCGAGTGTTCTTTCAAAAAATCTCAAGGTATGTCCCAACAATTTGCCGTTTTCTCAGGGATTTCAACCGATTTGTCACGCCTCGGAGGTGTAACAGCTCACGAGCTTCTCATTATCATCTTGCAAGCTAAAAGCTCATTAACAACAATTAGGGAAAAAATATAAACTTGGCAGCTTTGTGTTATTTTGTGCCTGCTACAGACACTTCTTAACGCTGTTGCAAAAAGAGATTTTTTTTCCCTTTCTCGCCCAGCAGAACAGTGGGTTTTAATCTGCATTTTCCTCAGTACACCAGGATATCAATTACTGCAAACACACAAATAATCAGCTTTGCTTCACCTAGAAATTCCATCCCAAAGACACTGGCAAAGGACACAATCTCACTTCCATTTTTACTTCCTCTCCCCTTTAATCTGTTTTGTTCTCATGGTGTGTTCTGGCTGCTCTGTGGTGGAATTCCCAGGCTCCTGGAGCTGGAATTCCCTGGCTCCTGAGCTACAAAAGCCTCACCTGATCCATCTTTGAGCTCAACTCTCCTAAAACCCCAAAGTGAAGAGCATTTGCGGGCACGCAGGGAGACATCAAGCAACAACTGAGATATTCTCAGCTCTAAATGGGATTTTGAAATGATTTCTGTTCAACAATTTGGATTTGCTCAGCACCCTCAGGAGCAAAGACTCGTTAAGGGTTTCACTCTAATGAGGATCCTCTTCCTTTCACTGGCATTGAAGGGGGGCTTTTTTTCTAGACAAGAGCCTGTGGTGAAGTGTTTGGGAAAGGTGAAGGGTTTGGGAAAGGTGAAGGGTTTGGGAATAACAGACTGCTGAGACAGGAACATCTCCCAAGGTTTCATTCCCCAAAGGGAAAAAAAAAAAACAACCCCAGCAACAAACCCAACCCTTGATGAAATATTCAAGCTGAAAACCACAAAGGTTGTTAAACAAAGTGAGAAAACTTCTCATTCCCACCGGAGAGGATTCCTGCAGAAAATAAAAAGATTGGGAGGGGGGAATCTCTGGAACAACCCCATCTGCCCCATTCCTCCTCACCTCAACCACTGCTCCCAGTTGCAGGCAGAGTTTTCAACAACTTATTTACTATTTCTCTGTTTATTTATATCAATTTTAAACCAAACCCCTCAGTTTTGTTTTGCCTCAGAGCTGGGGTCAACTTCAGAAAACCTTTCACACTTCCCCAAAGCTAAAAACACCCGGGAAAGAATCCACGCCTTATCCAGCAGCAGCTGAATTTTGTAGTATTTTTTTAGAATTTTGTAGGATTTTGAAGTATTTCCGTTTGTTAACTGTTCTAAATCAACCCATTAACATCTTCCGAGGGCTGAGAAAACACTGAATTTCACTTTATGAGTCCCAGCAGAAGCCCTGTGACGTTGCAGTATAAAAACAGTTAACGAAGGGAAAAAAAGGCCAAGAAAAACAGGATCTGAAAGATATTTTCAGTCCTTTATACCGAATAAACCACTTTTGCTGCTGAGAAAGTGCTTCTTGTCACGTGTTTGGAGGTGCTGAGACAAAACAGGGCTGCTTAAAAATAATAATTAACAAGTTGAGTGTGTTTTAGCACGGAGGGAAACAACCTGCAGCGTGTGATGTGGGCAGAGCTGCATCAGCCCCAAGGAACTCTCTGCAAAAAAAAGCCACCCGGAGCAGAGACAGAACCTGAACGTGCCTTTTTGCTGTCCCCACTGACCAATTGTCACCATTCCCTTCCCAAGCCACGAGGCTGATCCCCAATTTCTCCATCCTCACAGGCCTCCTGTGAAGCCCAGGGCTTTGGGCCACATGCAGCCGGAATCTGGGCAGGAACTGAGGCAAGAGATTCCTTCCTAACAATCCCCTGGACACACAACAGCCAAATAAATCCCCAGTTTTGGCTTCCTGGCTCTTTTCTAGCCCCTAACCCGTTGCATATGTGACTATTGTCCAAGCCCTGCTCCTGAACAAGCGAAATTCTCTGTAACAAACCCAGCTTGCACAAGACCCGGAATTATTCCATGCTGGAAAAAAATCTGCCAACTTCAAAACACCCTTTTCCACTCGGAGTCAGCTCGTATTCATCGGGAGAATGATCAGGGGAGGAATAAAAGCACATTTATGGTTTGCTGAAAGCTCGGAGACATCAAACGCTGCTCACGCTTGGCACATCGTTCCCAAATATTTGCACCCAGCCCGTTCTCAAGGCAATTAAAAACACCAAATAAAACCCCAAACGCTTTTGTTGCCTTCTCCTTTTTGGGTTTTTGAACATCACCCAACCTCTCTGACCCTGGATAAACCACAGCAACACCCGAGGGCAGCTGCCCAAGGCAGCGCAGCCAAAATTCGGTGAAAATTCCTCCCGGGGCAGCTCCCAACACTTTACAGCAACACTCATTTAATCCAAGTTTAATCCTCGCTGCTCGCATCCACACAAGAGTTTTTAATTCACAATTCCTCCCATTTATCCCCTCTCATCCTCCAACTCTTTCTCCCACCCTCATTCCCACATCCCAGCCACGTTTCCTCAGCTCCAACAGCAGCTCCAGCTCTCAGCCCCCTCCCCAACACCTTATTTTTGCTTCCAGCCCCCCTAAACCATCCCTTTTAATCTGCTATTTTCTGCCTTTCCTCCGGCTAAAGAACGACTGCCTCTATTCCAAGAGAAACTCCCGCCGAAGTCCATCAGTTTTCCCTGGAATGAGGAATCACCACCTCATTCCCTGGGCTCCACCAGCACCTTCCCCGAGCATTTTCCCCGAGGCAGCGGCGCGTGAAAGGACCAAATTTCGCATCGTTTCACAGCACACGAGCCCAGCGACTCCAGGCATCTTTCCCTGACTAAAAAAAAAAAAAAAAAANNAAAAAAAAAAAAAAAAAAAAAGTACAGCAAGGAACTCCGCAAAGTAAAGACAACTTCCCGCTCTCCCAGCTTCAATATTTCGGGATAACGGGATGCTCTCCCCACGCCGCTCTTTCCACTGGCAGTACCTGGAGCTGTTCTGACACAGGGATCAAGCTCGCTCCCAGCGTAACGCGATTAACGGGGCGTTTTTCCTAAAATTAGCAGCTTTTCCAGCGCTGAATTCCCGTCTGGAGGGGCTCGCTTAGCCCTGATCCGTGATTCCCGGGGCTCCCCGAGCCCTCGTGGCAAGAGGGGGGGACCCCCTTGGAGGTTTAAAAAAGGGGATTTTGAAGCAGTTTTGCTGCCTGGAGCTGACTCTCACCGCCAACAAACCCAAACCCCCTCCCAAGCTCCCCCCGGATCAAGTTCTGCTCTTTCCCCCTCTTGGGGACACAAACCCATGGCTTTCTGGGGTTGTTTTTTTCGAAATAAACACAAACCAGCACCGATTTTCCCCGTTTTCGTGCCCTCTCCCCGCTCCACCACGCTCAGCACAGGGGTTTAAAGGGAGTTTTTTAAGGGGTTTTCTCTCCCTCCCAGCAAAGCCACGACCCCCAGCACCCCCTCACGGTCCCGGGGAGGGGGGAGCGTGTGGGGAGAGGGTCCCGGGAAGGGGGAGGGGGATTTGAGGACATGGAAAGGGATCTGGGGTTGGTTTAGGAA